>CAAKHC010014713.1:28749-41501 GCA_901007825.1 Macroramphosus scolopax | reverse complement strand
GTGTGGCGGGGGGGGTGGGGGGGGGGGGGGGGGGGGGGGGGGTTGTCAAGACATAGTGACAGAGAGAGAACAGGAAGACAAACAAGAGAGGACGATGGGAGTTTTGTGTCACCATAATGGAAACTTCGGTGTCTCCATCATTGTCGCACATCTATAATTACCTCAAAGTGCACTGAAGGACGGAGTCATACGGAATAAAAGAAATGTGTAAGCTGCAGACAAATAAATCTATCCTTGACGGAGAGTAGCCGGCTGCACTACGTCAATATTCCATTGAAGACACAAAGAGCTCAGACAGCACAAATGGTAGATATTACTCCCTCTCTCTATATATATATATATATTTATATAACTATTAAAGAGACTGACATTTAGTGGTTTAGTATTTATATGGGTGAGACACATCATGCATATAAGCAGTGTTAAACAGCACCGCTCGTCTTTAGAACTCTCCGACTGGGCCTCATGATAATGACCATGACCTTACTTATTATTACACATACTTGTGCTTTGGGTTTTTAGGAAATTGCACACAGTATATCCAGCGAGTATAAAAAACACAGTTTCGCAAAGACTTTACACCTCGAACAAATTTTCTACTGGCTGTCATGTCAAAACTGTGTGAGTCATCTTTGCCCGAGGGCAGCTTTGACACGGCTCGGCATCTTCAGTAGTGTTTATTTTGACAATTGTTAAGCCTGTTCGTGCCCTGCTGACTGATGCTTCACACACACCGAATGAGATATGCAGTAGCCGGTTTTGTGCCGTTCACAGCTTTGAAACAGCCGTGTCGGAACGGCAGTTAGGATTTTTTTTGGTCAGAAACTTCGCTGTATCTTGTTTGTCCGTTCAGGTGGGACGTCGATAAAACGTATTGTACGATAGAAAGTACAGAACAACTGTGTTGGAATCTCATCTGACCATGTTTGCATGCTGCTTACCAATCCAACATGTTCCTGAAAGTTCTGGGTGTTGAAAAAGTTGAAATAAAAAGATGCAGTGTTGCATAAATGAGTCATGTTGGAGGCTATTTATTTCTTCCTTTAGGGGAGATTTACTTCAAAGTCTCAGTCTGATGTTGTTCAGTTGACTCGATTAAGCGAAGTGCATCACTAAAATGGGATATTAACTGCTTGGTTATTCAAGAGAGGCAAAAGGCCGTCTCCACCTCCCATATTTATTGGACATCATATCCATCGTTATGTTGTAATATGGGGGAGTGTTACTGATTACAGTGTGTGTACAGTGTGTATCTGACACACATGTTCAGGGCTGCTGTGTGGGGGTGAAGGACAGGGCGTTCCCATTCAGAGCATTTCACACTAAAAAGTATTGAAAGAATCTTTTGGGCTTTTAATTTGAAACTGAGACGCCATGGCAACATTAATAGAGGCTGTTAAAGGCTCATCATCTGCTGCTTAACCGTATCAATTTATTTTTAAGAAGAGAACAGTAGGGTGGCAAAACAATTACACTACAACCCCTCGTAAAAAAAGGCAGATGCATCTTGTAGACTTCCTCAAACTGTTGGTGTCGGAAGGCTGCGCCTCAGTATCAGAGATGAAAACGTGGTTCACACAATTATATATCACTCCATGCGATGTGGTTTAGTTTGCACACAACCTGCCAATTAGGTTCGTTCTTTGAGCCCCCTAAAGAAAAGCGTGGGCATTCATGTTGTAGAGGATGTTGTCAACACTTAATATTTCACCTGAATTCAGCATTTTCATACAGGAGAACCGTTGAGTTTCTATATGCAGGATTAATACTGACCGTCACTGGGATCCAGGATCTCAACTGTTGCTGCGGCAGGGAACTCCAGCACTCCCATCACCGGCTCCGACAACAGAATCTGGAAGGTCTCCGCCTGTTCGTACTTCCCGTCAGCCAGGATACGAACCCGCCACGTGGCCCTCGTCTGTCCCGGGTTGAACTGGACCTGCTTCTGCGACTTACCCTTGAAGTCTTCCTCCCTCTTCGCGCTGCCGTCCTGGGTGCCAATTCCTGAGACGTGCAGACAGTGATGGATGGATGGGAAAATGAAAAGACGAGACAAGAAGTGCAGGCGAAACAAAGACAGCGGAGGGAAGAGGAAGAAAGATACCAAACAGATTAGAAATTCACATCCTCTAATTCATTTCAATTTCAATTTAATAATTGTTCAGAGTGGCGAGAAAAGGCGCATTAGATCTATTTTCTTCATTGATCACTTACAGAGCCTCAGGAATGTGTGAAATGAATTTGTAACTGAGGCGTTTTAAGCCTATTGCACCTTGCTGAGATGGATTAGCTCCCGTGTGTGTGTGTCTGCGTCTGTGCTGCTTCCTCTTCTCCTGAAATATCTGCCATTTCCTGTATAATAGCTCTTTCATGTGAGTTCCCCTCATGACCCATCTTACGTTCACGCTCATCGAGACACCTTCAAAGAAGAAGAGCTTTCTGCTACCACTGGATTTTTTCCATCAAACACACATCAAGGAAACCCAGGTGGCACAAGTCATATTATTTATTACATTTGGAAACTCATGTTTCTTTGTTTAAAATCACAATGCATCACTGCATTTTCGAAAAAACCTGCACAAACAGAGCAGACAGGAGGTGTCTGACTCATGCAGATGAGACTGGATGCATTACAGCATACACACGGTAACATCGGAGTATTTCATGCAAAATTTAAGCCGTATATAATCACACGTGCAGGAATACAGACTCACGCAATCACTCGTTGGTGTTACTGCACCTTTGAGGACCTGCAGTGATTATGTACGTCAAAAAAAAAGACTAAAGTAGAGCAGAAATCCATGATGGAGACCATCCAGAATGTTTTAAGTGGTTTTCGGTGTTCTTCCCTGCACGTCAAGGACTGGAGCCGATCCCAGCTGACACTGGGGCGAGACGCCCTGGACAAGTCCTCAGGAGGAATTCACACCCACGGCGGGCAATTTAGGTTCTCCAATTAACCTGATCACATTTGTTTGGTCTGAGTGAGGAAGTTGGAGCACCGGAGAAAAACAGCCGAGGCACAAGGAGAACATGCAGAACAGAGAGGCGCCAGCCGGCCGGCGGATGCAGACCTCGAACCTACCGGACGTGAGGGGACAGTCCCAACCACTGCGCCACCGTGTCACCAGCTGCTGCAGCAATGCAACGCTGCCATTTACCCCCTTTTCCCTTCATCTATAGACCAGCAGCAGATACTTTTTCAACAATCCTGCACAAAACATTCTGATCTCTCAACATGTATTGTCCCTCTGTTGTTTGCAACAACAAATCTAATGACGTCCCCTGTGCTCACTGAGCTGCACTCACACAACACAACACACCGGGGTCATTTAAACGTCTTTCTGGGAAATCTAAGTCTTGACTAATGGAGGTTCAGTCAGGACCGAACTGTTGATTTGCTTGTTCACCGCTGTGTCATCCTTTCATCCGTACATGGGGCAGGTTTCCTTCCTGCTTTTCATATGAAGTGGAGGTTTTTATAGACATCAGACAAACACCATCAATCCTCCGGGATGCAGTGTGTATTTTACATTTTACTTGTGCTCATTCATTTCATGGTAATCTGAGAGATACATTTCTTCAAGTCAAATTCAAACAGGACTATAACGATCAAAAGCAAATGTGATGGTAATAATTTTGTGCAGAAATTGCTGTGGAAGATAGTTTTGTCTTTGTAGACGTACTAACCAAGAAACAAAAGGATCAGGGGGTCGAACCGGTAACATTCGGATTAGGGGACGACCACTTCTGACTGACCTGTCATCTACAGGCCGTAAGACTAACAAGACAGATACAGTAATGATTCATTCTGAACTATCAACCTGTCAAGCTACTCACAACTTGTCTGTTGGAAACAGGAAAAATATGTTATTTTGCAGCAACCCGATTGCTCACGTTTAAGTTGGGTTGGACCTCGATACCACAGCTCCATTCCATGATCATGACTCTGGTTCCAGATGATGTCACCAGGACAATATAGCAGCATCCGGTATATTTCATCTAAATTGAATTATTCCTTCACATCCCAACACATGTAATATAATAGAAGACGAACTGAGACTAATATATATAACGCGTGAATTAGAGAGACAAAATCCATTAAATAATTCTTTCCCATTTATCGTGATCAGTTTATAGAAATCAAATAACACAGAAATACAAAACATTCTGCGGAGAAGAGAAGAGAGGAAGTGTTGATCTTAAAAAGATGGAGCTTCATGTTGCCACCCTTGCAGGACTCCCTGGGGGGAAGAGACATGCCTTGCCTGGGGTTGCTCCGGGGTTTTTTCTCAGCAGGTGGATTTATAACCATCCGTGGGCTTTTGATGTGCATGTTGCTTTTCCTCAAAGCTATAGACCCCGGCGAGTGTGTGCGTGTGTGTGTGTGTGTGTGTCTCCATAACTCACACACAAGCACATACACAAACATTATGTTTATACATGCAAACTTTCCCTCCTCTTCTTCTGTATTGGAGGAACTTTCACTGCTGGAAAAACTGAAGTTGAGTATGCTTGCAGATAAAATAAGAAATTTATGACGGCGGGGAACCTTCATGCTCATTATAGCGAAAGGTTATTTCACATCGATACAGCGATGGTGCAGATCTGTATAGAAGAGGTTCAGGTGTCAATGGTTTTCTATTCTCTCCTGGAGAAATATCTACCTGCCGGCAACAATAAAGAGGATTTACTGCAGCCCACAGGAGATGATGCATTTAACCTGGCAAAGGTAAACCTTGTTAACATTCCGCTATTTGTCTCTCAGCGTACGAACACATCCGAAAAAGACAGATGCAAGGAGGAGAAAGAAAAAAGAAAAATGAGAATCCGATTGATTCTTGTTTCCCTACTTCGCTGTAAAACTCATTAAGGAAAGGAAACTAAAGACATGGAGCGGATTAGGACGGCTCTCATGAAGTGAACACAACAGGACGAAACAAAGATGGAGATGAACCAGCAGCAGCTCAGCATCACCGAATATGAGGCGCACACGAGGACGGGAGGAAGTAAAGTCAGAGCCAGAACAAAAGAGCGCTGCTCTGGAGTGGAACAGAAAGGAGAGGGAAAGGTAGATATTCAAATGATTTACAAAGGGAGAGTGGGTGGAGGAGGTATATAAGGAATAGCCTATGGCACCGACTCGAGGCGGTGAGGGAGCAGGAGGAGGTGGCGGCGGCGTCTGTGATGAGGAAGAGCAAGTTAGGAACAAAAGGAACAATCACTTATTTTCCTTGTGTTGTTGTATTTGAACTCTATTGTTTTTGTTTTTTTTCCGATAGACGTGCATTAGTGCGCGTTATGTCAGCGTGTTGTTGTGAGGAAGACGAGACGCAGCCAAGCGGAGCCTAATGGGGATCCCTATAAACAAACACACTTCACATGGCGAGGCGAAGCGAGACGAGATCAAGGATGAAAAGGTGAGACAGTTCCAGTGGGTTGGCAAGTCAGCGGGACGGTGTCAAGGTAGGCAGGGGAAAGTGAGAGAGCAATTAGGGGAAGACACGGCGGCTGAAGGAGAGGGAACACACCGACGAAGGTTGATATCTTAGTCTGGTGGTAGGAAGGATGTCTTACATGAAAAGAGAGAAAACTGAGCTTGAAATCAGCGGTATGAGGATCATATCTGATCCCTGCGTGCTGGTCCTCTCCCCGTTTCACCTCAGCTGTGCTGTGCATTGGATCCTGTTGCGATCGGGGATGTGCAACAACTCTCCTCCACCTTTCGCCGGCACCACACCAGCTTTCATCAGCTAACCCAACATGCTCTCATCCCACAACGTCAGAAAACTCCCAACTTGTCAAACAGCCTCTCTCTCTCTCTCTCTCTCTCTCTCTCTCTCTCTCTCTCTCTCTCTCTCTCTCTCTCTCTCTCTCTCTCAAATGTAGCAATGCTATGGTTCATGTTTGCATGCAGCACTCATAAGGCAGGATTTTTATTGGAGTTAATGGACAGCCGGCTGAGTCTCTGAGCCTTTTACCCACAGGGCCTTGACAAAGCCTCAGCGTCTGACGACCTGGAAGGAGAACAGGCACGCTAACCCCTGCACTGCAGTAAGGTGTCTGTCTCATCTGTCTGGGCTCTCATAGGGAACGTTTACGTGTAGATCTGAGTCTGCATTTCTATTTGACATTTGACATTCAACAAACTGAGAATTCTGTTTCGAAATGTGTTTCCGGTTGTTTTGTCCGTGTCCTGAAAATCTGCATAACAATGGCAACAACACAAGTGAATCCCATCTGCAGTGGGTCGGCTTCGATAGCTGTCTGACAATCGAGGAGGCCATGTGAGCGCATCCTGCCGGCACCGCCGCGATCGTCGTACTCGGGCGAGGAGAAGACACCCCAAAAAAACTCGTTAAAACTCGAGCCGAACACGTGAAAGTAAAAGCGGAGCCAGCGCGAGCTCTTAAAGGAATATTTGCTTAGCGGTAACACAAACCAGAGCCGTACAATAAATCAAGCCATATCACGCTTCAAACAAAGGCAGCATTTATTTTAGCAGTATCGGATTGCATCGCGCTACAATACACTGTGTGACGCTCCCTGTGTTTTGTCCACCTCCTCCATGCGGCCGCAGAGTTATTGGCTCATTCACTCCACTCTTCTGTTCACCAGCCCAGCAAATTGAAATCTATGAGAGTTATTAGAGTCTGATCAGTTTCTGTTTTTCCTCCTGTGTTGCCCTAAACTAGACCATATTTCATCATCACAGCCTGAGCCGATACACTCGGAGCCTATAGATACAAAGGCACATGCATGCGTTCTCTGTAGGTTGTGTGGAGGAAATGACACAAAACTGCATGTCTGCATTTTTCCCGAGAAGTGATCGTTGCTGCTCTTTCATATTTCTCCCAACCATGTACTTATGCATGAAAATACCATGCAGACGTTTGTGTATGTGTGCGTGCTCGGTGAGAGATAACCAGGTGCTCATATGTCAACCGCACAAAGAGGAGACAGTGATATCGCAAGCAAACACACACACATACATATGACTTAAAGCTGCGATGCTCGCACCTGACCCGGCGGTGAACAGGGATCAGGATGATCACGAGAGGTGGGAGAGAGTAAAAGCTGCTTACGGCCCGAAGCTTCTGAAGCATGATAAAGTTAAGAGTGTGTTCGGGGACAACATCATCAACATGCTTTTAACCTTAGAACCTGCACATGCACTCACCCGCAGCGGCACGCTGGGCTGCTTGTTTCATCCACCTCCATCTGCACATTTCATGCCAGCTCAGAGCAGCGATGTGCCGTCACCCACTCGGCGCTACATACTGAGGATCCCTATTTATTCCACCCCGGTCAAAGCCGTGCATTTTATTTTACATGTGCTTCTTTTGTATATCTTATGTGTGTCCTGAAGGATAAAACAATGCTGAGATCTTTGAATATCCAGGAAAATATGCAGTCTGGTAGCAAACTGCATCACCTGCGGTGCTCCCCTATAAATAAAGAGCTGCTAGCACAATGATCATACAGATATCTCAGCTGACCTCCACATCACTACAGAAGAAAAAAAAACCTGTTTGAAAACTCTGAAATAGCCAAATAATATAACTTAGGCTTGGAGGATAAATCTTGTGGTTGGTGTTGAAAGCAAACGGCTCCTTCGGGCGTCAACGGTTGGAGGTTGTGTTTGGTCCAAGTGCTTTACAATATATAAGCTATCACCATCAAACATGTTGACCTTCCCATCGGGAGCCACTCAGCCAGCCCCAAGTAATGAAGTATTTAAATCAATGCTGCAAAAAATGAGGCAGAGAAAGAGAAAAAAAAAACACGTCTCCTGCTTTGCTGGCGGTTCTGGGATGGTTTACTGAACCACACGGTTCCTTTGAGCTAAAGGCTAATTAATGGAAGCATGCTGACACGTACAGAGACGGAGCCACTGTGACGAGCTTAAGTGAGAATCATTTTCACCATATTCACCATTAATTAGTTCACTTGTATCTAGTTGGAAGAACATGAATGATGATGGTGCTGATGATGATGAGGGGGATGAATGAGGGTTCACAACGGTACGTATGTCCTCATGAAACAGGAGGAGGGACAAGCAGACTGACCAATGAAAGACGTCTCTCCCAGATAGCCTCTCCGTCTGAGCACCACCTCCAGGAACTTGTCCTCCTCATCCACCACGTAGTACTCTTTCTCCAGAGAGATCCAGGCCCAGTCCAGTCGGAACTGCTGCCCCTTCAGCTTGTTGCCACCTGGACAAGAGATATTAAAAGATAAAAAAAAAACATCATTTAAACTTGGGGGTCCAGGACATGAAACCCTATAAGTACCATAAGTATGGACATACTGTTCCGTATCTAAGTTGAAATACTCCATGCCCGTAAATGATTTTACAACTATGAGCTACATCAATATTCAGTAAAATCTCTGAGCCTTGATTCTGTGAACCTGTTATGAACGAAATGTTTTCAATATGTGTCCAACACACGTGTACCAGAATGTGAATCAGACTCATAAACACCCACACGGTTCTGAATCGATCTTTTCATGCAGACTGTCTAATCAAATTCAAATTTCCCTTCTGTTGACGGTGTTCTGTTTCTTGTTCTTGTACCAAAATAGCATATCATGGAGGGTTTGAGCGTGCACGACCACCAGTGTTGTTCAGGAAGGGTTTGCTCGTGCTAAGGCTAAAAGTGCTACCTAATAGCTGCCACTTCAACAAGCACACAGGAAGGACGCTGCTTTGTGAGGCTCATTTACCGAGGGAGAGCTGGAGGTCGGCTTTCTGCAGCCTTGAATGGAAATAAACATTGTAAAACTGAAATGAAAAGGGGTGCACAATCAGGGTTTCTGGTTCTTCTTTCTGCTTTTGTGCCGATGAACAATGCTTAACTATGCATGGGATTCCTGGGAGTGTTAAACTAACTGTCCGAGTGTGTGTTTCAGCCGGCAGAAGGAAATGCAGGGGAGGTCGATCGTTTGTGCGAGCGTATTGCAGAGGCTGTCGGCAAGGAAATCTCATTTAGCTTTATTGAGGACGATCTCAGAGCTGTTTGTTCTGTCAAGTCATTTATGCCTCTTAGAGGCTGAAAACAATGAGGCCGTTAAAAGCACACAAAGCATCGCCTTCACATCACAGAGGCAATTAGTACCAGCAGGGCGGAGCGGTCCAAACTTCCTGATGTAAATAAAGGTGGCTCATCCCGTTCTGCATGTTCATATCTCAATTAAAACTAATATGATAAAGAGTTGCTTCAACTCCACTACCAGTACACATACGTTCATCAGCAGGGTTTCTGTTATTGTGAACTCCAGGAATTCAAAAGTATGATGTTAAAGAAAGTTGCATGAAGTCTTCTGTGGTTCCAGAGAGCTGCCAGAACATCGGATCACGCTGAGGTCGACATGTTTGAAAATGTAAAAAAATTATGGGTTTGGAGTTGGAAAGAAGTCGGATGACTCTGCAGACCCGAATCTATCAATTTGAGTCAATATAGCACCGACACATCGGGGGCCTTCTGTCACCGTGAGTACTTAAACAGCGTGTTGACCCAGTTTAAGTGTTGTTTTCTATACTGTCATCAGGGCGTATCGTCGTTATAGTTATAAACTGTTGCTCCTTTTATTGTTGCCTTGCCTCAGTATTGCTTTGGTGTTATATCGACCAAGGCTGGATTATATTTTGTTTCAGGTGTGTATAGTTATGTAATGTTTAAAGCTGTTTAAACCTATATTATTGGAGAAACTTCAGTCTCCAACGACTGTTTTGAAAAAGAGAAAAAAAGCGCCCTATAAAAACACGTTATATCTCTGATCTATTCCTTTTGATCCTGTTCTTACAGGAAAACCCTCCACATCGGTGCCTCCAAGTTACTCGAGCGCAATGTTATACGCTAAAGTGTGGCCGAGGTAAAAAGTTCAGCTCTTTCCGACTTGGCAGACATAGCTGCAACATGCCAGGGTGAAGAGACGGCTCTTGTGATACGAACGCATGTATCCTCCGAAAGCCTGTAGGCAAAGTTCAGGGCTCACTTAGCAGGTGCCGATACAAAATGACTCACACACACACCCAGGCAGACACACACAACTCAATTCCAACTTTTCTGCAACCTTGAATTTCACCCCACTTTGCTGATAGTAAATGCAGGATAAGCTGTCTAAAATCTTCGAGCGTGTATTTGTATGTGCATGTTTATGTGTGTCCCAGTCCTTCTGTGTGACCTCCCGGTGGAGGTGAGGAGCTGCACACAGCCAATAGGGATCTGAGTCAGGGGGCTTCAGACTGTCTCATTCCTGCAGCCGCTCGGAAAGGATGAAAGGCCCTTCACATGTGCTGACCATACAAAGAAGCAGCTTTGAAATCATCCCCAATAGGACCAAATAGACTTTACACCCTCTTTCAAAGGCTTTCCTAACACAAACTCACCACAAGGTTTTTTTCTTTAACCTATTACGGATCGTAGTTTCTGTCCAGCAGATTTCAAGGATCAATCTGAGAAATCTGCAAAGAATAACTTTGATGCTCCTGTTTTGAAGCTGGCTTATGATGTAAGATCCACTTTATGGAATTATCGGTGACAGCTGTCAGACAAGACAAGGCAAGACCAGTTTATAATCACAGGGGGTTAAAATCAAAAGGCTCATGACCTTAATATTTTGGTTATAATCCTTCGTCTATGATGTGTCTCGCTAAGCTCGTGAAGTTGTGACCCTGAGTTTGTTCCAGCAGCTGGTTTTCTTCTTTTCCTTCTGACGGTCCGGAAACGTTCAGTAACAGTCATGGAAAACATCACGACCTTCACTGGTTTACATGTTAGGATGTCTGACTCTCATCTCAACTGGATGATGAACATGTATTAGACATTTCATCAATACAAGAATGTTTGATATGCAAAACACCAACAAAGCATGCAGCAAATATCCGTGTTGTTGCATGAATGAACGAGCTGGCTGATCATTGAACAGGTGGTGTTGTGTGCTCGACATCATCATGTGTGACTGCAGCCTGACCAAGAGAAAAATTACAATTAACTAGTTTCATTATTATTCCACCTCTTGGAGTGCATCTGTCTGCCCGTGTATGTTTTCATTTTTTTTTTTTAATGTTCAAATTTAATATTTGACTTCAGAGTTCGGCGGTTAAATTAAACCGATTTTCTTTCTTGGTCTTTTTTAAAAAAGAAAAAGATTACATTGACTTCTTTTAATGGAAGACAAATATGAGAAAACTCTTGACTTTAGAGAAAACAATCGGGGGTGTCTTGAGGTGCCGGAGTTTCAGATGTGTGCGAGCTTGTCTGAGACTTCAGACGCAAAAAGGCAAATGAAATTCTTCACAGCGAGACGATGACGACTGCTGCTCAGTGTCTCTATCCTACTGCCGGTGAAGTGAACCTTCCCTCACAGTTACGTCTCCGTCGGTCTTCTCTTGAAGTCTTTTTGTTATTTTGTGCAATGCAGAAACAACAAAGTGTCGGTGTCGTCACGATCAGCCGTGTCCTCTGCCAGCCCCGACCCACTTCCCTCCCCATCCTGCTCCATCTGCCTTCTACTCTGTTGAATGCGAGTCCCAATCTTCCTGTGCAACTGGCAACTGAGAAGATATGTGCAACTCACAGTGAAAAACTTGGGGAATCATTGGACTATGAGGTAACTACCAAATCAGTAGACAACAGGTTTCTGTTTTACAAAGCATGAAACTTTCAACAACACTTCGGCTAAAACAGACTACTTGTGAAGTTCAGACAGAAATAGGAACTCTCAGAGAATCAGAGTGCCACTTTTTGATGGTTGACAAAATACTTTATCTCCCACCCCCCTCTGGATCGCACATAGCAGCAGTGGTCTGGCCCAGTTTGGAGGCCACACAGCCCAGTTACACTCAGCTCAAACACAATGGTGGTCCAGATCTGGTAGCCAGAGGGTCAGAGGTCGTTTTAATAGGGCAGCAGTTTGGTATCACAGTAGTGTTTGGTGACAGTTAGGGTGCAGATCTCAGTAGGGGTACTGAAATATGGTTTTGCCTTGTAAACATAACCTTTAACCCTCGAGAACATAACTGGATCACGTGTGGCCTTGCATGGATGCAAATGTGTATCCTGACAGATGTGTGGCAATCACTGTCCCAGATGTTTGGCATGGAGAACACGGCGGGTTCTGCCTTTCACCGCCTTTTTTTCTTCTGCAAAGTTTGTGTTTATTGTTTGGCAATGCATATTTTATACCACACTGGAAGGAGGTCATTTTACAGATATTTCCACAACAGAGAAACATCCAGTGTGTATCCGCTTGTGCGCTGTGTGTATAATCCTCTGCATTTACACTTCGCTCAAGGCAATTAGCATCTCCTGAGGTGTGGTTAGATATCAGCAGGCTGACCGTGAAATTGATGCCCTGGACATACAACAGTATTTAAAATGCTACTTAGCCCGAGGGCAGAATGAAACCAGTGTGTGTGAGGTATCTTAATTCACCAGAATCAAGTGCATTCGAACTGCCTCTACTTCTATTTCACATGTGTATGCAACTGTTTCCTGCTAGATCAGTCAACTCACGGAATGTCAAACCAAACCAAATGCAATAACTAATCTGGTGCATGTGCATGTGTGTGCATTAATGTGCCTGACAGAGAGACAAAAGTGTCCTAAAACAGACTAAAGCATTGTTTCCTTCCTATATCCAGCAGCCATCAGGCGTGTGGTGCAGTCGTTGCACATGAAATCAGAAGAAACTTGACATCTGGGGCAGAGAAACCTTCCTTCCTTTGAAGTTCTTTTGATATACTT
>CAAKHC010014713.1:13810-28729 GCA_901007825.1 Macroramphosus scolopax | reverse complement strand
GTATCTTAATTCACCAGAATCAAGTGCATTTGAACTGCCTCTACTTCTATTTCACATGTGTATGCAACTGTTTCCTGCTAGATCAGTCAACTCACAGAATGTCAAACCAAACCAAATGCAATAACTAATCTAGTGCTGCTTTTAATAATGATATTATATACAGTGCATGTGCATGTGCGTGCATTAATGTGCCTGACAAAGAGACAGAAGTGTCCTAAAACAGAGTAAAGCATTGTTTCCTTCCTATATCCAACAGCCATCAGGCCTGTGGTGCAGTCGTTGCACATGAAATCAGAAGAAACTTGACATCTGGGGCAGAGAAACCTTCCTTCCTTTGAAGTTCTTTTGATATACTTAATAATCGTGAGGTTTTTCCCTGATGTCTGCAAAGGAAGTCGTATACAACCCTGGGCATAGCTTACAGGGAGAAAAGCTCGGGGACAAAGAAGTTGCTGCTTCCTCCAGGTGCATCTGAAGAGTCGCACCATTGTGCTTGTGTGTGTCTCTCTGCGTGTCTTTGAGCAGCGTCTGATGTCTGATAACACCTAAAAAAAAGCATTTGATCTTCCGCGGATTACGTCTTGCTTATCTCAGGGACAGAACTCGAGCACGCCTGTCAACCCGGCTCCAGCGAAGGTCTTTCCATGCCACCAATCTAATATTTAACAGAGGGACGAGTTTAATGAATCTCACGACGGTCGCAGGCACTCCAGAGAGCACGCTGCGTCTGCTCCTCGCAGAGAAGATAAACCAGCCACTTAAATATCTGGTTTCTCCTTCCCACGTGTGTTCCGCTCTCATCTTCTGACTCCTTAAAACAGAATTGGATTTCTCCTGGAAAATTTGGCTTCAGTGGTTTTACCGATGTTTGATTTTAGATGTCCAGATACAAACAATGAAGCAGCTCCTTGCTATGTGCTGCTTATATGATCCTCTAGTGCTTATATCATTTAAACATTAATAAAAGATCAATTCAAGAATGAAATAGCATGAAACAGACTCTAGGATGAGCTAACCTTTCCCACAATGTTACTTTATATCGAGAAATGAGTCTTTGAAATGGGATGAATGTCGTATTAAGAGATCTGAGTACGGAGTCATACTGTACGCCGACAAGCTGCTGAGACAGAACGGGTTTATATCACAGCAAAATAAAAGATGTTAAGAGAAAAACATGTATTCAGATGGCGGAAAATGTAAATCCTAACATTTAAATGGCAAAAATATTGTTGACAGATTCTGTTTTTTATTTATTCTTGAGATTACAGTGTTTGAACATACTGTGTTAGTCCGCGTTTGTTTACATGTGGAGCGTCGCCTGTCAGGCAGAGAAAATTACAGAATCAATGATGATTAACATAATAATAATGACAAAAAAAAATCCTTTCACATCTCCCAACAAGTCTCGTGCTTTCATCTCGGTGCTCTAATGAAATGCAGATCATTGTGAGTGACACCAGAAGCTGCTCGGCGTGCTGTAATCCTCCGGCACCGACGCTGACAGACAAACATGGCAGGCGGGGATAGACAGCAGGGAGAGACAGCGAGGGCGTGTCAGTAACACCAAATCCTGATGCCTGAGACGGAGCTGACACTCGCACAATAGACCCACGGCACACTCGGAGATTAAACTCCACCAAACACCAGGACAATATTTTGAAATATTCAGTAGCTTCGACGGGAAAAAGGAGGACAGTGATAGGCAGAGAGACGAAAAACAACGCCGGAGAGCGAAATATATAATAAACACGGATGCTAAGTGGAGTAAAAGAATGCAAGAATGAAAAATTCACTCCCGAAGAGATCTGAGACTGACAATGCGAAAAAGGGAGAGATGAAGAGGATAAAGATAGAAGAGTTGAGTCCTGGGAGCAGATTCCTGAATATAGACAGATGAAGGGAAAGCTCTCCTAGATCCTGTGTGTGTGTGTGTGTGTGTGTGTGTGTGTGTGTGTGTGTGTGTGTGTGTGTGTGTGTCTGGCCTCCTGAGTGCTCGTCCGTCGCAGCTAACTGCTGACGTGTTACATTGAAATCCTGCAGCACGTGAACGTCGCCGGACAGGTTAACAATAACGAGGGTTTATGGGTCAACCTGCTGCTGTTGCGGTTACGTCGACGGCCAGTTTAGGCTTGAAAATGTTTGTTTTTGTAGCTTCTGTCAAGCTGAAATCAGCCTCCAAAGCAGGGGAGAAACATTGAATGTGAACCTGCAAAAACAACAGTGCAGCAAATGTGTTACAACTTTTTGGCATATTTTAAAAGCCTTTTTAAATCCCAGAAATTCAACGTAATCCAAAACTCTCTGAGCCATCCTACGATTGAATTATGATATGTTTTATCAGAGAGGCAGATTATTGTCTCTTACCCGTGACTGATTCCTGTCATCAATTACAACGGAAGTGGTTAAGTACATAAATAATAATCTGCGCCGCTTATCATTAAACAGAGAAGACGGCAATTAGAGGGAGTGATTTCATCTGAAGTGTTCGGGGATGCTTTCATGGAGACGGGCCTTTTGAAGACAGTGGCACCGCAGATCCAATCACACGCGCACAAGAGAAGCTCGCGGTAAAGACCTTTTGTGCCTCCGCGGTGTCGTCAATGCTGATAATTAGTCTTCTGACTTTAACGGGGGGAAAGTGACACGCTTTCTTGTGTTTGAGCTGCATTTGTGGAGACCAGGACGCACACATGTAACGTGTGCTGCTCACAGTGAAATGTGGAGTGCCGGAGATGCAGGGGGTGTTTTAAGGAGATCATTCCTTATCACTCTGGATAAAGTAAAGCAGCGGTACGCCGGGGCCGCTGGGTGAGGGAGGGGCGTGCGCGGAATGAAAGGATTCTATTGTGGCAATCAATCCCATTTTCAGTGGAGGAGGAACACGCAGAAAGAAACGCCGGATCTGAAGAGGAGTCGAGAGGCAGTCTGACACTTTTTTTTTCTATGACAAGAGTGTGAATGTAAGAAACGTCTTGTGCTTTGTAACGACACGACACGTCGTTATTATCAGCGGTGGTGGTGGTGAGGAGCCGGGATCGGGCCATCGATGCAGGAAATACACAGAAACGTTTTCAGGTGCTGCGACCTTGATACAACGTAAACATTGTATAGAGCCATCATGACAAACGAATGAGCTCCGTCAATAATAGAAACTAACAATTTGATTTGTTGTCTGCTGCTCTCCAATGACTGAACGTCCCACAGCCAGAGGGAACCCTGGGAAACAAGTCGACTTCCAGCCCATTACTGTTAACTACAATGATCCCAGCGGGTCTTAACTTGCGACAGAAAGGTGCTTCCTGCCACTCGTTCCCTGTAGATGAGCCTGTAATAGGGCAACATAATTACTAGTGGCTGCCTGTGAGCTCTGCCCGGCTCAGACGCCTCGGGCTCTTATTACCCACAATGCTGCCGCGGTTCGAAAATATCAAACAACTCACTGTGCTGGAGGGCCGACCGTCCCGCAGCCCCCGGCTACCCCTCTGAGCTCTGCTGAGCTTGCATGTGCGACAATTGTTTTGCAGGGGTGTGTACCTGTGCATATATGAATATGTACGTATGAGAAGATACATCTCCACCGCTGCCGTCTGTCTGCAGGGTTCCGACCCTGCTGCTGTGGATGTTCTAATGAAAGTGACAGGTCGTCAGCAACTGGCTGATTTTCCTGCACACACTGTGTAATGAGTGTAACATTGTGAAGTCTGCCATGACTGTCTGCATCCTCTTAGCATTGTCTTAATTAGGTGTCCTTTTATTAATTATATATTCATTTATGTCAGAAACTAATTTGTGTCGCTTCGGTGAGAAGCTGCGTTCAGCGTGGCGTCTGTGTGCAGATATCCACTATATCATTTTCAAACGCAGGGTCACATCACGTTCACCTCCGACGACCCGAGCCCGAGTGGATCCAACGTAAGGATGTAAACTCTTGTGCTCCTAGAACATACAGCGCCTCTTTCATCTAAGACAGACCGTTGCCAAGAGCAGAGAGAGTGAAGGAAATCTAAGAGGAGCATTGACAATCAATTAGTCAATGTTCCTCCTTTCATGTGCATGAAGGAGCCACGTAGTTGCACTTTCTTCAGACTGCATTAGCACTGCAGTCGGACCTCAGACACACCGTGTACATTACGTGTTCTTTTTTTTATTCGTGTAATTTCCGGAGCGCGTTTAATTTCGGATGTCGGTGGATAACAAAGCAGTAATGCGTCATTAGAGGACGACACACCACCGGAACAGGACTGTTATATCCCATCCTGACCCGTGGTCTTGTATGGCATGCAAATCTGAAGGTTCCACAACCAGTGCACCCTTTATTTTACTGAAAATTTAAAGGGCGATTGCATGAAAATTTATTCTACTAAGTTTAATAATGTGAGCGAACATTTTCAACGCATATTGAGGTTGAAAGCTGAAGTCGGTGCTTGCACTCTACAAATCGATGTACCGGCGCTTCGTGCAGGACTGACAGGACGCAGGAAGTGTTTAACCTGTTGGTATTTGCTGCATGTCTCTCCCGTCATTTGGAGAGAATATCGTGTTAATTGTAGCTTTTACTTCTGTATATTTTGTGTAATTTTCCCGGTTTGAATTTGATTGAAGCCTCGGCAGACGCTCGGAAAGGTTGCTACTTCATTACGGATCATTTGGGTTCAGTATCGCCGCTCTTTGATTTCTCTTCTGAGCTCGCGGATCGACACGCGCAACCGCCTCTTACGCTTCCCTTCAATCTCAGAGACGTCTCACATGAGACTCCCGGGCGCTGATTGCTTGATTAGTCTCTGCTTTAGTAAATGGATGCTTGGGTGCACACGCAAATGGAAAGCATGATTTTAGATGTATAAATGTGTCTGTTTCATGCACATAAATGAGGCTGTGAACGACGGTTGTTACGCATCCTGATTTGGTCCGAGCACAAATAGAGAGGAACGTTGATGCAGATGAATCGAGGCGACGTGCAAATACAGAAATCATGATGGTCACTCTCCTGTTTTGCAGAACATTTCCAGTCAGGTAGGTTTTCTCTATTAGTGATGAATAAATAGAGCTGATTTACAAAACCTGTTAGTAGTCAAATGCAAACCCCCAAAATAAACATGCATGTGCAGAATCTGTAGTCTGAATGACATCGTACTGTACAGCAAACACTGTAGCAGGTACTGATAGCACAGGACAATTAGTCTGATGTCTCAAAGGATTTGATTATATCATCATAGAGGGCTACATGTCATTGTTCAAATAAACAGCATAATTGATTGTGCTTATTATGATAAACAATTGTATTTTTGATTTAAGGATCAACGCTTGATGGAAGAAGAAAACGATGCCTCGTTGATGTGCAATCAGAGGAAATAATAGACGTCTGATTTGCAAGTGCGGGTGTTAAATAATTAAACAAGTACAATGTTCATATCAGCAGCACCTGACTGGCTGAGAGGAGACGGGTGTGGACACGGGCAACAGGCAACACAATCAATGGGGAGGTAGAGACGGAGCAGATTTCAGGGTAGAACTCATCTTCCAGCTTATAAAAACATGTGCTAATGTTGCAAATAAAGTTTCTCGTCTTGCAGAGAAGACACACCAGTCGGATTTATGTTCCACTGAGACCAAGACAACTTTATCCTTAAAGCGGGAGCAGAAAGTGGGACGGACCACAGCAGAGTGTCTTGCTTGTAAAAAAAAGAAACGTGCCGGCCAAATAACGAATTTATAAGTGCAGAACCATGAGAGGAGAAGTCGATGGTAACCTGGCAACACATTCAGGACCTTCCTGCTTCATGTCATGGGTGATGAAAGAATATCATAAAATCTAAATGTCAATATAAAGACGGGTGCTTGCTTACCGTCGTCCTCAACAGAGAAGTGGAAGAGATCAGAAGTGGCGTTTTCTTCATTTCGCAACACATAGCAGATGTTCAGGTCGTCGATATCGGCTGGAACGAGAAAGAAATTCTTTAGTTTAACTTTGTGCGGTTTGTGGGAGAATCAAGAACAGAATAAAACATATTTGTGTTAATATGCTAAAACCTCCGTGTGGCTCATAAACATCTGGGTCATCTGAAAGTCAACAGAGGGAAACAAACAGACGACATGAAGACGAGCAACAAATGTTTTAACATCGTTAATGGTCGACTGCAAATGAGGTCAGCCTGCTCTGCATCTGAAAGTGGGAGCAACACTGTCACTTCAATGTGAGATGAGGCTTGATAACTTAGAGCAAGGTGATAGCTAAATTATAAATTGTATATCAAAAGAGATTCGCCCTTGTCGAGATTAAAAATATATATTTATGAAACAATTTGCATTTCAAGATTTCCAAAAACCCTTCAAGTGAAGTTTCACGCTGGCTACAGAAATAGCCTCAAAGACACTTTGAAGATGTATTATGGCTTCCTCTGTCAAATAATTGTTCAAAGATAGAAGCTGTCCCGCTCCGGCTCCGTATCAGCCGCGGTAACAGCAGGTCTCTAGTATCACACTGATTCAGCACCTTATCAGGACTCAGCATGAACAATTTTCTACCAGAGAAAGCATTCTGAAAGTCATGCATCCATAATCCAGGACGATAAGACGGCAATCCGAGGCAGCTCCGACTAAACCAACAGAAAACATTTAAATCCTCAACCTGCCGGCTCTCTGTGTCAACACTCCTAAAAACCAGGTGACAGTAGATCTTTTAATGACAGACGAGGCTAAGAATGTTAAAAACAGGATGGCGGCCGGGCACCTGCACTCCCACAGCTGTTTCTACCAACATTTCTGAATTACAGGACTCGGTCAGCATTTCTCTCCTCACTGTTCTCCAGCTTTTACAGTGCAGGAAAAAAAAAATCATTAAGAGCGTCAAAGGGCTCGGCCCCTGTGAACCATCTCCTTCAATAATAGATGTCGGAGGAAGGAGGTTCATAAAAGTATAAACCCCCGACTCCTGGCTGGGACACATCTCAAACCTCTTAGGTGGTTTCCTGTCATTGCTTCCTCTCCATCTCCCCCCCTCATACATGGAGGCAGGAACCAAAATCCATAACTACCTGAGTGTTAACTACACATTGTGAGAGGATTGTTCTATTGGAGGGCAGCGAGGAGAACCGGGGAGCTTTCCACCAGTACCGTGGCACCGCCGTGAACTTCAGGACCTGGCGAATATAAAGACGACTGAGAACACTGTTCATCAAATATTTAAAGCGAACGCCTCGTGGGATCTGCCCCGGGAATGGGATGCGTAAATAAGGAGAAAAGGATTGTCTCTTTCACCTGACTGATTTTTCTGACGAGCCTGTTTACTCTTCTCTCTCTCTCTCTCTCTCTCTCTCTCGGTCGCCCCTTCCTTCATCCTGTATTTCTCTCATGCCACCTCCACCGCCTCCTTTGCACTCTCTCTCCCCACTTTGCTTCTCATTGCTGCCCTCCTGTCTCATCCCAACCTTTTATTTCCAACCCTGCAGCCACATAGTCGTTGTCAGACGTGTCCATTGACGGCGGAGTAAAGAGTTTTCTGAGCCCCCCCCCGTCTTGTGCGGATGCCGAGCTGTGGCATGAGCGCTTGAATATTCTGGTATAATTGCCTCAGCGTATGAGACGCTACGATGATTGCATCCCTTTCGACCTCACTCACTGTTGTCATTGAGCCTGACTGCAACATCCACAAACAGTCGTACATTCAAACATCTCGCCCGGCTCGCTGCTGGTGCATGTGAATGTATTATATTGTATTAATGTATTCATCGGAAGGGCTTAATTATTGAAATAAATTGTCCCAAATCTACTGACTGTGTCAAACAGCGCAGAATGAGCCGCAACTCTCAAATGTCATTCTGTCACCGAAAAGGTCTTCACTGACCTTTTCCCATGATCAGCTACTTCTGTCCTGCTTCATTTAACGAGCCACCGTAGAGCACATCAGACGCGAATATTTCCCCGGAGACGCGGGAAAATAATAAATTATTCATCTCTAACTGTCTACAAGACATTTGTGTGAAACATCAGCCTCCACTTTGGTCCGCTAATTACGATTTGATGAGCGAGGCACATCTAAATCAGGCCCAAACTCCCCGTACAGCACTTGTCACACATATGAATAATTATTAATCCATAAATTAAAACCTTTCTGAGGCCGTGTGAACATTTGATCAAAAGTTACAGATTTGCACTTGATATCTTTTAAATTATCCTCAGTTTTCTGATTCTCTGAAGTTAAAGGATGTCACGGGATTATCGTTGACACAGAAGAGCACGATGCTGGAAGGCACATTAACTGACAGAATACGCACAGTTGTAATGATGTGTGTTGTTGTTGTTGGTGGAATAACCTTTATGGTATGTTTGTTTACTGGATTGCACTTAAAACATTAGTGTTTTCTCTGGAGTCCTGCGTTCCTGCCACTGAACAGCGCTTGAACAAGTTGATGGTGCCATTAAAGTGGAATATTCATGCAGAGGTAACACATTAGAACACTGGTGGGAGTTTTGCTCCGTGTTTACCTTGATTAAATGTGCTGATGGAGTTGTTTCCGTGCCCCAGGTTAACGATGTAGCCGTGTTTGGGCGGGGCGGTGACGTGGAACACCAGGGAGGCGGGGCCGCTGTCCCGGTCCTCCGTCCTCAGGTGTTTGGAGCTGATGGGGAAGCCCAGGTGACCGGTGCCCAAGATCTTCAGAGTGGGAGCTCCTTTATTCACCACGACCTGGGGGACGCCGTTATCGATCGCCACGACGGTGATCGTCATCGTTTGAGGCCGGCGAGTCTCGAAAACGGTGTCGGGGAACACGTAGAAGTCGGTGTGCGTGCCGTCGGTGACGGTGAAGGAGAAGGAGTCCTCGGAGGATTCCGTGCCGTCGTGTTTGTAGCTGATGAGGTTGTCGTTGAGGTCTTGTTTGGTGAAGCTGGTGACCGGCCTGGACTGGTTGTACAGGAGTTTCCCGTGAACGGGCAGCTGGGTGACGGTGAACCTCAGCAGCTTCTCAGCCGTGTCCTGGTCCTCAGCTGTGAGCTCGAAGGGCGTTATTAGCTTGCTGTGCCCTTCTGTGACAAAAATACCGTTCACAGTCACAACAGGCTTCTTATTGTCGACATCCACTATAGAGATCCTGAATGTTCGGAAGATGGGATTGTAGCCGTCAGTGACTTCAAACTCAAAGCTGTCCATCTTCAGCTCGTCGTCAGAGGTGTGGATGTAGTAGATTTTACTGCCGGCGAGTTCGAGTTGAGTGAAAGACACGATGGGCATCCCGGGAGTGTCTGTGCACTCCAAGTGGCCCCTCACAGGGGCCCGTGTGATGGTGAAGACCAGGTTCTCATCAGGGCTGTTGAGGTCGGTGGTGCTGAGAAGATCCGTGGTCAGAGTCACGCGGCCGCCTTCTTTCAGAGACACGCCTTTACTGACCACATCAGGGAAGACCATGTCGATGCCCCCGACGGTGATGTAGAAGTACCGATCGATCAGCGGGTTCATACCGTCTGTGACATCGAACTTGAGCAAGTCTCGGATGCCCTCCTGTCCGTTGTGCGTGTACAGCAGAAGACCTGCATCGATCTCAGCTTGTGTGAAATTCATGCCCAGCGTGATGTTCTCCACTGACCCGAACGGGGTCTTCCTCTGCAGCAGACCCTGACCCGGCCCGAACCGGACGATATACGTGAGCGTGCTGTCGTCTGAATCTAAATCAGTTGCTTTGAGCAGTCGGTCGTTGATCTCTTTAGTCTCGCCAATTTCCACCTCCAGACCGTCGTTGATCAGCATTCTCGGGGTCTCGTCGTCCACAGCGATGATCATAACCACGGCGGTTTTCTGCACAGAGTACTTTCCATCTGTCACAATGACATCAAAGCTGTCCTCTGTTGTCTCTGAGTCATCATGCTCATAAATAATACTTGATGCCTCCCTAATCTGCTCTAAAGTGAAATTAGTCACCAAAACGGAGCCTGTAGAGAGCTGGTTTAATATGGCGCCGTGTTTGGGGGGTTTGGAAATGATGAACGTCAGCTCCTCCGCTGGAACATCGGCGTCAGCCCCGTTCAGGATCGGAGTGTCGATGACGATGTTCATCCCCTCCATCACGACGATCTCCCTCAAGTAGAGCTCCGGCTTCTCGTCGTTCGCGGGGATGATCACGATCGGAAAGAAATGGCTCTCGGAGAGGTTGATGCCATCGGAGCACCTGAACGTGAACCTGTCCTCCACCGGTTCCACCCCTTTGTGAATGCTCTGCACATAGTAGATATTCCCCTCTCTGATGTCTCTGATAGTAAAAGCACTGATAGCCGAACCTGACCTGGACTTCTCCGAGCCCGGGGCAGGTGCTATATTCTCCACATAGCCAGCAGTGGGTTGGACGATGATGGTGCAAAGGATATCATCCACCGGAGTGTCATTATCGTCGGCGTCCAAGTGCTGAGGGCCGACGGCGTATTTCTCCCCTTCGATGACACTGAATTGAATCCCGACTCCGACTTCAGGGGCCTGGCTGTCAATGGGAAGGATAGTGACTCGAACGTGGACTCCGTTGACCCTGTTGCCGCCCACCGTCCAATCTTCAGACATGTCTGAGAGAGTCAAATTGAAGCCGTCCTGCTGAGACAGGAGACCTATTTCTCCCCCCGTGTGTGCGTACACAACCACGCCGTTAATAATGTCAGCCTGGGTGAATCTGGAGGCGGGAACTCCTTTAACCAAGATCTCACCCACAACCGGAGGATCTTCCACGATAAAGGTCAGCTGGAGGTCGTCCGTGTCGTCGTCGTGGCCTTGGATTACGTTAGTTGTGATTTCTGTGGCTCCGTTTTCCAGCACATCCATATGAGACCCGATCGTTCCCGCCGGCAGACTGACGGTGGGAGTTTCGTCATCCACAGGCTTTACATTGACTTTAACCGTCACGGTGACAACATGAATCCCATCACTGACGTCCAGCTGAAAGTCGTCGCTCACCGTCTCCTCCCCTCCGTGCATATATGATATCTTCCCCTCAGAGACGTCCTCAAGTCTGAAAATCCTATTTTTATCTAAGTCAGTGAACGCGGCCTGGATCTGTCCATGTTTAGGCGGCTGGCGAAGAGTAAAAGTAATCTTTTCGCTGGCTGTGTCAGGGTCTGTCACATCCAGCTCAGCTATGGTGATGATGTGCATGCCACGTTCAAACACCGTAAAGCCAGTGTTAATAATCCGGGGGGGTTTGTTGTTAACAGGTTGGAGGTAGACAGTGAAAGCCCCCTCGACGCTGTTCCCCGCCGTGTCTTCGACGGTATAACGGAACTGCACGATGTGGGCTGTGATTCCGAGCTCGATGTCAGGGGGGCCGTAGGAGATCTTGTGATGATTAATTTGAGCTTGTGTGAACTCAGTCACTTCGGTACTCGGGCTTTCTGTCAGAACCAGAGAACCAAACACAACGGGGTTGTTTTCATCCGTGTCCGTCGGCGGCTGGATGACTGTGTATTTCAGATCACGGTCTTCAGAGTCCAAATCGGTGTAACTCAGCACTTCTTTGCTGAAGTGAGTGAGCTTATACTCCTCGACCGTAATCTGCAGGGTGGTGCCGGGGAACAGCTCCGGGGGAACATCATCGATGGGTAAAACACGGATTATAAACGCAGTCTCTCCGGACTCATTAGGGGGGTCGTTGTCGTCCTGAACCGTGAACACAAACTGGTCCATGACAGTGTCGGTGTTGTGGGGGCCGGTGTGCTTGTAGAACAACTTCCCGTCAGTGATGTCTTTCTGCAGCCAATCTGTCACCTCCTTCTCGTAGACTTCATCCTCTGCGTTGAACTTCCAAGAGGACGGGTCCTCCGGGGCGTCCGACTGCCTCAGGAGCACGGAGCCGATCGTGGAAAAGGGGGGAACTATGGTGAATTTGATAGTTGAATCCTCAGAGTCAATATCTGCAGCGCTGAGCATGAGGGGCGATATCGGCATCATCTGGTGTTTGAATAGCACGATGCCAGTGTTGGCGTTTATTATGGGAGGCTCGTCGTCAGTGGGAACAATAGTGATGGGGAAGAGAAATTCGACTTCATTCTTCCCGTCCGTCATCTTGAAGACGATATTGTCGCTGTGTGTGTCGCTGCCATCATGCTGGTACACGACGACCCCGGACGCGAGGTCGGCGGGTGTGAAGAATTTCCTGTGAGCATCCAGCACCAGAAGAGCCCCGTGGCGCAGCCCGTCCACCACCGCGATGGTGACGGTGTCCAGGTCGTCTTCGTCGCTGATCTCCAGGTTGTGCGCGCTGAAGAGAGGTCGGGACTGACCCTCGTAGAGAAGCTGACCCGTGTTGCGGGTCACGACCGGGGCCAAGGAGTTCATCGGTTTGACGACGACCATGAAAGCGAAGGGATCAGAGACGGCCCCCTCTGTGTCCACCACCTCAAACTCAAGCTGGAAGATCCTCTCGGTGACTGAATCCAGGGAGGGCGGCTTGTAGGCTATCTTCAGATCACGCAGGTCTCTCTGATAGAAGGATGTGATGGGCATATTTCTATCATCAGTACTGACTATGTAGCCCTCCTCATACGACAGGGGGGAGGTGATGTTGAAAATAAGTTCATCAGAGTCTGACTCTGCATCTTCAGCAGCGATCATGTCCGGGGTGATGGCGGTCATGACAAACTGACTGACCTCCATCATCATCATGGAGACGAAGCTGGGTCTGGGGGCCGTGTTCTCCTCTCCTTCCTTGATGCGAATCATAAGATGGAAATACTCTTGTTTCACTAGGTTGCCCTCTTTATCGTGCAGCTCCACCACCATGGGAACATAATCCCTGTTTGGGGACTTGTGGTCAAACGTGTGTTCGTAGCGGATGTCAGCTTGTGTGAACTCGTCACAGTCCATCATTGTGGAAAGTTGCCCCCCATCAATGAGCCTGCCGTATCTGGGCAGCACGCTGCCGCTCGACAGGGAAATCACCTCACATTTATGAGAGTCTCTGTCATATGTGAACTCTAAAATCTTCTTATCAATGGCGTTACTGGTTCCTCTGAGGTGATCGACAGTGAGAGGCATGTTCTTGGTGAGCAATTCGAGCTGCGTAAAAACTACCTCCACCTCCATCATAAACGGGATAATAACAGTCTCGGTTTGCGCGTCATACCTGAGCTGCAGCCTCACTCTGTCTCTCGCAGGACTCCTCGACCCGTAGTGGGAGTATGTCACATCATTAGGACCGAAATCACACGGAAACTTTTTGGGGGAGAGATGCCCCGGTCTCTGAGAGAGCGGGTCGTTGTCCAGGACGGTGATGCTGCACCGGTCACCAGGCTGCGTCTGGATCACCAAGTCATTGACGGGGTCGATGAACACGGATCTCCCGAAAGGAACACGTATTCCGTTGTTTGCCACCAGGATCGCGTCCTCCGATAGCTCCGATCTCAGTGCGTAAAATAATCCAGAGCTGTCAGGCTGCGCGGAAACAACGACTGTCACCGAACAACACAGGAGAAGTCTGTAGAGCAACATCTTGGCAACGGATGGGATCCAAACAATCCGAAACCAGCCGCTCCGCCAGGGATTTGGAAAACGTCCCCAGTTGTTTTACGCGAAGACGTTGAACCTCCTCAAAGTGGAACTGAGGAATCAGCCGGATGCAGAAAGTGTGACTGCAGCATCGACCCGGCGTTCCCTCGACATACTCAACCACAATAGCGCGCAGGAGTTTTAACTTCTGACACTTGAGAGGCTGCGTAAAGGTGCTGCCGCCCATCTCTGCGCCTATTGGAGGATACGGAGGGATTGTTACCTCCGCTGGACTGCCAGTGGCCAGTCAGGCTGTCACTCACAGGGGGGCGGGGCCTGGAAGATGGACCGAATCACACAGATGAGCGCAAATCAAATCAGCACTTACTGAGTTTCTGTGTCAGTTAGTGAAGGTGGTGTTGCTTTTTGGAAACTGCTCATCTGTATTATCATGTAATTGGTGGATACAAGTGGGAACATGTAAACACCTGTCACCCAGGGGGCCACAGGGACTGTCCAGATTGGAAATTCTGTCATCACACAGAAACATTTTGATTATTCCAATAACTTTGTTTTGGAACTGCTTTGAGGATAAACACTGATTTAACTTGAAAATGAAAACACTGTGCTAATGTTCAGGTGGGATTATTATAATTTGTAGTGTGTGTTTGTGTGTTTGTGTGTGTGTGTTTTGTCCAATCACACCAAAAAAAGCTTATTTATATAGATACTGATTAATGCAGTTGTTCCACATCCCAGTGTTCTTGAACTCTTGACAGTCTTGAGAGCAATTAACATCCATAGATTTCAAAGTCCTTCTACAACAGGCTGTTCTTCATTCACAGCTTCTCGGGATGCTTCATACAACACACGCTGTAAACGTATGTCTCAGGTACGATTATGTCAATTATAACTATAATCATGTTTCCCTAATCACAAAATAATGAAGCGATGGAACTGGTATTAAAGTTTCCTCCAGGTACGACTTCATAATCCATCATTTCATTTACTGTTTCCTTTGTTTACGAGCAGTTGAATGCAGAGAACAACTTGACCTTCCCTCCAGCAAGAGGGAAATGCAGCCGTAAGCACCGGCGTGGGAATGTTAAGTACATTCGTCAGGCAGGGACCCAAAGAAGTGACACATATTGTGCTTTAAGACTGGAAAGATCTATCCTGCCTGACCGCGGTGGTCCGAGGGGAACATCTGTACGGCTATTTGGAACATCTGTCAAGACTAAGTCATGAGACAACAATAAGCCAGCTGCTCTCTCTCTCTCTCTCTCTCTCTCTCTCTCTCTCTCTCTCTCTCTCTCTCTCTCTCTCTCTCTCTCTCTCTCTCTCTCTCTCTCTCTCTCTCTCTCTCTCTCTCTCTGCTCTACAAATGTGCTTTTTAATGCTATCAGTTCTCCACTATTTCCACTTTCTGCTGAATTTCAAGATTCCGCCAGGAAGAACTGAGC
>CAAKHC010014711.1:20884-32760 GCA_901007825.1 Macroramphosus scolopax | reverse complement strand
GCTGTAAGGTGACGGCATCAGCCGAAGCTGACCGCTCGGGTCGGTGTAGGAGGTCAGGAGGTCTGTGTACATCTCGTGCTGCACGGCTGCCACATCCAAACGGGGGAGAACAGTCACACGGACCCGACAGTCGAACCTGCGAGGAGGACGTGGAGAGTTGTGCAGCATGTTTCGACTGCTTCCTCTTTACTTTCACATATGACCCCTTAAAAAGCTCATGAGCTTAACAAGCGTTTTTATAAGTCACGTTACCTGTTGAAAGTAATGCGAGGTGATGACACCTGCAGATTAAAGGACACATGAAATGACTTGCATTAAACATTATATATAAACGGGTGATTTATCAGCGTGGACACGCCTGTCGGTCAGGATCCCTGCTCACCAGCATGGCCTCATCAGACGTGTTAAACAGTCCGATCTCAGCAGCGGATCTGTGTAGAAGAGGTGATGTGACACAGATTAGTTTATTATAGGAGCTGATCCATGTCAGGCTGGTTTACTAGAATCTTCTCCTACCTGGTTGCTCCAAACACAGACACGCTATGTATGTAGTAGCCGGTCGGCAGCACCTCCCCGAGCTGCAGTAACAACAGACAGCAGAGGGGAAGTTACAGCGGCTGAGATTTACAGCCGGTGAGCTGAGTGATAATGTGTGTGAGTTTCTCTGTTGTACCCATCGCTGCGCCGTGTGTCGGGCAGCGTGGAGGTCCGTGTTGTTGCCGTCGAACCGCATGATGGCGAACGTCACTCCGACTCTGTAGAAGGACCATTCTGACAGAAGAGACGAGAACCGTTCAGTGACGAGTAAAAGCCCAGACGGACGTCACAATAACAACAAATCACCGGCTCACCACACCGCAGGGTGGAGTCGGTGAGTGGAGCGCAGGTCCGAGTGTCCCAGGCGTCCCTCTCCCACGTCACCAGGTCCCCCTCTGCACAGTTCAGTGATGTCACTTCCTGCTCGCTGCGTTCTCGCCTCCAGAGCCGGAACAGAGATATTTTGCCCGACAGGCCAGTTTTGGGGAGGACCTGTATCTTCCCATTCACCAGTTTGTGTGCGGCACCGAGAGTAAGAGTTCCATTCGGGGCCAGTTTGCAGCAGGAAGAGGAGCTGGAGGTGAAATCAGGCGTGATGTCCATCAGGCTGCCGTCGATGTACAGCGCAGGTCTGTCCTTCGTCTGCGACCAGGTCAGGCACACCGAGTGCCACCGCGTCGGACGAAGGTCGACGGGTGGTGTCGTCCACTCCGTCCCAAACAACCACACCACCAAACGACCCAGCCTCCACCCTAAACCCAGCTCGGCACGCTGAACCTCAGGACGACGGTACATGAAGGCGGTCCATGAGGAGGCGGCCGGGGCCTGCAGGTGGTTGGTGTCATGTGTTACATTCATGAGGGACAGTATATTTTGACTAACGTGAAGTGCTCCGAACCTTCAGCTGCAGGTTGAGGCACACAGTGAGCTCCTGCAAGGCCGGGACGAAGACGCGAGGCTGAAGTCTCCAGTGGCTGCAGCCCGAGGTGAAGTCGGCCACCGTCCCCCAGAGGCTGAGCAGAGGATCTGAGTAGAGTATGTGAGATCTATTATCTATGATGTGAGATCTATGATTAAAAACATCCACAGTTCCAGTCTGTGTGAAGTGTTTTAAAGGTAACACACCAGTTAACTTGGTAAACACTCTCTTCTCTCTCTGCTTCTCATGTCGGCTTCAATTTTATGACCTTTCGTCTGTGATTTACAGAGACCATAACGACCGGACACAGTGTTTGCTGTTAGATATTTGTGAGTTATTTACAATCCCATAAAAGGGACGTTCAAACGGAACCACGCAGGTTGTAATCTGACTCAAGCCGAACACAGAAAGAGGAAACGGGTTTTAACCTCTGAAGAGTTTCTCATCGTATTCTTGCTGTTTAACTGACAAACCGTTGTAAGACTTCTCCTACCTCGCTGCAGAGTCGAGGCAGGACAGGTCAGCAGGGCGAGAAGGAGAAACACAGTCAGGCATTGTCGAGGAGAGATCATCTCAAACCTGAAAACAAGTGTGTTTAATTTAATGTATATTATTACACATACAGTAAGTCACAAACAACAGGCTCAAACACATCATTGTAACTCTGTTCTACTTTCTTTTGTTCCTTTGAAAGTAAAGATTTCCTGCTTTAATCATGTAAATATCTTTGTATCAAGTATCATCACAACAACTTGACACTCACCTGGTTTATGGAAAGACGCTGGAGATCAAATCTTTGAGTCTTGATGGAAGCGATGCTGTGGCGAACTGATGACAGCGAACCTGTCTCTGCAAACACAGAGGGTTTGACGGAGCGGCGAGCGGTGAGTTATAGCTGTGATTGGTCCACGTAGTGTGTGTGTGTGTGTGTGTGTATATACGTCCGTGTGCAGGTGAGAGAGATCAGTGAGACAAAAAATGGGATGTGCACATGTTGAACATCAATGCATGTAGCAGCAGCAGCAGCTCCTGCAGGACAACATGCACTACAATCCTGTAAACACTCTGCATATGGACAACATGATGGAGGCTCTGCAGGTAACCTTCACATCAGAAAAGCCCTCGGAGACACGACGCCGTGCAGGTTGAAAACAGGATGCATCTGCTAAGAGAATATTTCTCCAGCATGCAAGAGTCCATTAAACTTGTGCCTTTTGCCACTGAAGTTTGATCCTGCGACGGACAGCAGTCAGATCACACACACACACATCCGGAGGATTCATGGTGACCTTTCATTGACCCCATCATCAGGAAGACCTGGCTCGTGGTCGTGGCTTTGAAGCAGCATCTTTATATCCTGCACATGTGCATTGATGGATCATCTTGACAAAAGGAATAAAAAAAGCTCAGTTTATCTGACAGAACAAAACACACAATCAGTTTTGTAGAAAGTTTATTTTCACTTGAGCAACACATGAAGACGTGCGGATCACCTGCGGTCCAATTCATGTTTTCAACGCATTGTCGACCAAACTGTTCTGGTTAACTCGTGTTTTAAAGCCCCGAAATAAGTTTAAACAGGTTTTTAAGTCTCTGAAATGGTTTGATAAAAGTGCATTAAAGCAGTCGTGATAAGAAAACGATCCCTCGGCCGTCAGCAACAGAAAGTAAAAAAAACAAAACAACATTGATTATTATTTCCTTACACTTACTTTTTGGGACATAAGAAAATATTGTCTTTGACACGCAGTAACAAAAATAGAATTCAAACAATTTCATTCCATATTTCCAATATATGTTGCCCAACTGCAGGATACAAACAGTCACTTCACAACTTTAATGAAGGCCAACAACACACTGACACACGGTGCTGAGTGACGGCGACGGTCCCGTACGGAGCCCACGGAGGGGCCGTGATCAGTGCATCGAGGCCTGGATCTCGGACAGCGTGGACACGTAGTGCTTCTGTTTGTACCACTTTCTGGGGTGTGCTTGAAGTTTCACGTGTGTGCAGTCGATCAGTGATTGGTGTCAGACGACAGTGACTCAATGATATTTTGGAAGGTGTGACGAGGCTGATCACCTGCCGTCACTCAGCACGGTGTGTGTCTTGGTGTCAGGGTTAGCGTGCACCATCAACGGCGGACATATAAACCACTTATTGGTCTCAGCTTAATCTCCCCAAAACCTCAACTGCATAATAAACCAGTAACTGAAATGAGCTGAATGTAAATGCAACACGATGACGATACAAAAAAAGAAGCAGGAGGCGGCAGCTGAAGACGTCGGACCGGCTCTCCGTTTCTACTTGTTGCCGCAGTCGGCGCAGAGGATGTCTCGGCCGTTGGCTACAAAGCGCTTGTTGGACAGGCTGAGGGAGCATCTCTTGCAGTTGAAGCAGTATTCGTGCCAGGAGCTGCCCTCGTACTTCACCACGTTCACTCCTTTACCGAAACCTGAGCGGAGAGGAGAAGCAGAGCTCGTGTCAGCATTAAGCACCTTTAATACTTTTGAATTGAAATGACTGCAGGTATTTTGTAGCCGACCTGTGATGGGGTTCTGGCAGCCGCTGCACTTCTTAGCCACGGTGTTCTTGTAGCATTCGACACAGAAGGCCTGGTCCTGGTGCTTCGTGAAGCTGGTGCCCGCCAGAGGCTTCGAGCAGGAGCTGCACACGAAGCAGTGGCTGTGCCACGGCTCGTCCTGGTAGTTCACCCCTCCAGACGTTATCGGCTGCAGACAAACAGGAGAGAAGAGGTGAGTTACAGCTGGACTTCTGTCTCCGTACATATAGTTTTATATCGAGATTCTAGTTTAAGAAAAACAACCTTTTTGCAGCTGACGCAGTGCTTTGCAAACTTCTTGTCGTAGCAGGGGCTGCAGTAGACGTCAGTTCCTTTGGAGAGGAAGCTCTGAGATCCTATTGGCCGTTTGCAGTTGAAACAGGTGAAACACTCGTCGTGCCAGGAGTTCCCTTTGTACTCGACACTCTCTGTGCCTGCGGAAGATGAAAGACGGAGGAGATGAGAGAAAAAAAAAAGACTGTGAAGAAGTAAAACTGCACCTCCGTGACAAAGCTTGAAGGTTGTTCCATTTAAAAATAAAAAAAACTGAATGGCTGTTGACAAGAAGAGTTCGCTAAATCTTTTTAAATATGATTTATAGTGGAAGTGTTCACTTCATCTGTGGTCATTTATGTCAGTTCATTGCATCTCTGTGTGTGTGCAGGTCAGCGGTCTAACCAGCCAGGATGGGTTTGTAGCAGCCGTGGCAGCGTGGCGCGTCCTCTCTGGAGCAGCACTTCCCACACATGATGCGGTCGTCCTTTGTGTTGAAGGGCTCCTTGGCCAGCGGCTTGTAGCACTTTGCACATCGGAAACACTCCTCGTGCCAGTACCGGCCCTTATGGCTGAGCTCCTGACGGAGAGGACGGGGATGACATGTTACACCGGATGGACTCCATGAGGAATATGTGAGGGACAGAACCTGCAATCGCTCCCACCTTTGATTCCACAGCGATGGGTCGATGACACTCGGCGCAGCTGTTTGCACAGAACTTGGTGTGGCAGCGGACGCACACCGGCCGGCCCTCGCTGCGGATGAACCTCTTACCCCCGAGATCCTCCCGACAGTAGAAACACTGCGAGTTGTCTGCCATCTCCCCTGCGAGGAAAACTACAGCAAACAGAACAAGAGGAGAGGGAGGCTGGTAAAATAACTGCTCATCAGTTATTGATTAATTAGTTACAATAATTTAAGGGCTTATTTAAAATAATCAAAATAATCAAAATGTCCCTAATGTGAAGTCAAACCAAAACTCAATTGACATTATTTACTTCACATTAAATCGAGAATTTTTCATATCAATTCCCACCACATGAGGGCGCTGTCGGGGCTAAAGATGCTCCACTGATACTGAACACTGGCAGACAAATGTGCTCTCTTATCCTATTAACATTATTATTGTCAATGTGACTCACTTATTGATTAACTGACTGATCGGTTCAGTTCCCACCGGGGGGTTTAGTGCGCTGCTGGAACTGAGACGTGATCCGAGGTTTGGCCCTTCAGTCCCCGTTTGTGTTTGTGCAAATGTCACAAGTGAACTGAACCTCACAACCTGTTGTTACAGGAAGGTATTAGCGAGGCTGTTGGTCCGCTGGCAGGAAAGAAACGAGCGCTCTGACATTTACTGCTGTGACTGATTAGAAGCCTTTTCATGCCTCGCTCTGATGTTGACCCTGAAATATAGAAGCAGAGCTACCGGATGTAAACACCAGTTTCTGTGTTTGCACACACACGTTATATGAGACTTACATAAGAAAATGTTCTGAACACAACAAACAGACGACCGATAATTCATTTTAAGCTCTTCAGCATCCTTATATAAGCCATTTTTATAACATAATCACTGTCCCTAAAATACAATATGCATATAAATTTCCTAAGAAACGGAACCATAATCACCATGTTCGTCCCCGTAACTCGCATTCATTACGGGATTTTATAATCACACGAAAACGCAGGAATGCAAAGAGGAAGAGACGGCTAAAATGTGTCCGCTCAGATATTTCCCACATCAAGTTCACGTTGACTGGCCGCCAGGAATCCTCTGAAACTGATGTGAGATGTGCGTGTGTGTGTCTGTGTGTGTGTACGTGTGTGTGAGGTGAACACATGAAGGAATGCATGGTATGACTAATGTGGTAAGATCTGGAGCATTGACAAGTCTTTAACAGGACCTGCACACACACACACACACACACACACACACACACACACACACACACACACACACACACACCACTCCCTAGGAAACCACCAACCTAAAGCGTTCACTGGTTTAACCAGCATGCCAGATCCATGAGGAAGTTCTGGTTTTGTCACAGGACCAACGCTACCACGGGTTGTGGCCGCGTTCAAAAACACTCAAACTGTTTTCTTGCGACTTTCTGTAAGAGCTCCGCTAAAGTCGGTCCGGGATTAGAGCGTTACTCCAGCTGATGCTTCCTAAATCCTCTGGATCTGCAGCCCTCACATGGTGCAGTCATGGTGATCGTGTCTGTCTGACCTCATGAAACAATGGAAGCGAAATCAGGTTAAAGAAACGGCTCTGCAGGATGTTTTGTCTGTCATGGAAACATATTTCCTGCACGATGTCGTCAACACAATATTAGTGTGTAACCTGGCGTGGGCGAGGAGGTTGAAGGTGCTTTTGTTAACAGATGATGAAATACCTTCAGCAGGGGCGTCTCCTCAGCAGACAAAAGAGCTGCAAACATCATGCAGAGAGCACATACGTCTTCCTTTCAGTAACCTGCTAATATATTACTTGTTAATGGAAAACCAGCAGCAGGTTTGTTCCTGGACGGGCTGATGTTCCTCATCCATCTCCAGAGGAGGACAGCAGGTCCGGGCAGCCAAAGGCAACACTGGTGTTGTATTAACCTCTTATCCTCTGGCTTCAATACATCTTCATCCATCTCTTGGTATTTTACTTCCTGGTCCTCCTTAAACTAGAATTCATTACTGATTTATTGACCTTTATTTTCCTTCTTCTCTACTTGTTTTTCCTTCAAGCTGCACAGGCTGACAACTCAAAGATCCTGGCAGCAACAGGCCAAAGCTTTCATGCAGGTTCAAAGCTGCAGGACAGGTTCAAAGCTGCAGGACAAGCAATAGTAATGCAATCAGCCTCATGAAAATCTTATCTGATGGGAGTCAAACAATGTGAGAGGAAGCCAGCCAGCATCCACGCAGGTTGCAGAAAAGTTTCACTGACATCATGCGTCTGCTGCGTGTCCTAACTTGGATTATCTGCAATACAAATTCCTGCTGTGTCATAGCACGATATATAGGCAAATTATAAAACTTTCTTTATAATCAACGTGGTAACTGCTATATGATTAAGACAAAAGTGTGTGTGTGTCTTTTATCACAATTCGAGACATGTTCATGAAGTCATATTTCGAAGACTTGTCTCGACAACGTAGAGCTTCATATTTAGAGTTTTGAGTTGGGTAACGATTGTGAATAAGCACAAAGTGTCTCTAGATGAATGATTACACTGCTGTTCTGAGGATTATTCAGTCATAGATTCACATTCCAAACCAACAGGGGGCAGCAAATCACCAGCAAGTTTGGGTGTCCACCCCGATTGTAAGAAAGAGGGGGAAGGCTAACTTCCTTAGCGTTCCTTAGCCACCAGGTGAAGAGCGAAGTCAGATAGTTCGTTAACTCAATGAGTGTCGGCACAGCCATCTGGTACAGCCGCGGCTCTTTGACGCTACAAGGACCTATTGTCACCTCTTCAGGAATAAAAGGGTATTACAAGACAGGACGGGTGGACGCTAGCTTGTTTAGGCTAAAGTGATCCCTTACAAAATACCCCTTTAATACACGACACGTGGAATTAACTATCAAGACCTTAAGTGACTAAAAAATATTCACCGTCCTTGGAAGTTTTCAAGTTTTATTTTTGCACAAGATTAATTAAATATGGATTCTGTGCGATTTTCTTTTTACCGGTATTACGCAGTGTCTCTGTTCATTGTATGTGTATGATTCCCCTCATCATCATCTTCTTCCTCATCATCTTCATCGCTTTCTTCATCAGGGGAGGTCTGGCCTCCTCTTTTCTAGTTAATATGTGTCCCACCTTTGTTAAAGATTCAACAACATTATCGTACAACTAAGTTTGTTTTTCATCCAAATCTTTAACCTTAGTCACGCGAGGGTCGGCCGTCTGCAGTGTGCGGCGAGGCAACGTCATGTCTGGGACAAACACTAAAATAGTGTGCATTTTAATTTGTCTGCACGTACCCAACATCTGTGTGTGTGTGTGTGTGTTGGCATGAGCTTATCACTGAAGAATGCAGTGGAAAACTCAGAAACAGGAAGCCTCCATCAGAACGGTGAAGCTGGCACACACACACAGAATTATTTAATGTGCTGGTTCGTACTGTGTTCACATTAACATCTCATTTATGCCTACACATTCACATTAGCATGAACCGTAGCTGAATTTATGTTGGACCCCACATGAGCTGCAGGCTCGACCTCCACTTCCATCCAGACGTTCAAAGCTGCCAGAATGTCCCTTTAATGGCGGTTTAAAAATAGAATAAAGGAACAAAATATAAAAAAAGTTACAAATTGTTTCTTCCACTTATCAGCACCACTTGATCTGCATTCCTGGTGTTGTAATTTGTCTACTTTCAATAAGGAGAAGATGACGAATAACAGCCTGAACTTGTGGTCACCTCATTAGTGTGTGTTGATCGAAGGTCGCCTATTGTTGAAAATGTCACTATGACGTACTGATGATGTAATGTTTGGGACAGAAATGGGCTTTAAATAAAGGTTTGTGTGACTGATAAAGGACCTGACGTGATTGTGTTTGGACATCCTGTTGTTTTCAGAGGTCAAATTCAAGCATCCACCTGAACATCAGCGTTCTAGTTGTATTGTGTTATTAGGCTGTTTAAAATTTTTTGGGGGATTTTATTATCATTTAATTGGTTGATCGTCTCTATTTTTAATCGTTCATTTTTAGATGTCCCAGCAGCAATAACTTGACCCTTCTGACTCCAGTTCAACCCATCGCCAAAATAAAAGCTTGGTCCCCGAGCAGCGAGTCAGGCTGAACATTTGACTCCACGTCAGCCTGGTAAGTAGGATTATTGTTGCATTTGGCACCAGCGAGCCACATTCCAGAGAGCGGAATAAAGCAGAGACAACGGACCCGAGTAGTGCAGAGTGAATCTGCAGAGATGCAGCATGTCGTTCAACAACAGCAAAAGACATGATGGTTTTACCAGAAGCTGTTGGTTATCTGCCCTTAACCCACCGTGCTCTGTTCTCTCTCTCTCTCTCTCTACTCATTGTTGCGTCCCTCCTCTTCCTCACTCACATGTCAGAACAGAGCAGCAGACAAACCCTTCCTGCAGTATTTAATTTCCATGAATGTCCGTGACTACTGAGCTCCTATAACTAATGGTGAAAACATAATGCTGACATGACTACATGGGGTGATTACGCCCTCAGCGCTGTCTTGAGGGCTTGTTTGCTTCCACACTGTTCTAATCCCCGACCAATCAAACATATCCAGAATCCAGATGCCTCATCTTAAACTTGACCAGACCGGCCCCTCTTTTGAATTGAAGCACTAACAAAATAAAATACCTACAAAACATATTTTCAGTTTAAAAAATGTGATATCTCCCACAAAAAGCTACTTCCTTAAATAAACAAAAGTATCTGTAACATGCAGGAAAGACATTTGATTCACCAGGCAGCTGCTTGCCCTTTTTCTTCTTTCCTTCCTTGCAACAAACTGTTTTTTCTGATTCATTTCACAGCTCAGGTGAATGTCAGCGCACCCAAATGAACCCCCCCCCAAAGGTTTAATAGCTGATCGTCACATACAACACAACCTATTTCACTTTTATTGTCTGGCTACTCAAACTGGTGGGTAGTCAAAGCTCCATTGGACAACAAAGTTTCGTCCCATAGGAGTTAAACCAAAAGGAAAATGTCCCCACGGCAGCCTATGATATTAAAATCACAACAGGGAGTTACCACGATGGGAAGTCAGACAAAATGCATTAAGTTTTATGGGGCTGTGATGTATTTAATGGCACTGAGCCTGTGGTAATTTCTTAAACATGCAGGCGCCAGCTTTGACTAAAACTAAAAAACTCCCTACGGTCATTTGCTGTGTATGTCAGTGTATTTACTGTGTGTGTTATTTGAAGTTTAACTCCATAAGAAAGGAACATATATTTACATTTTATGTTGCTGACATTTTACTCAAAGTTACTATTGGAACATGTAAGAAGACCTTTTAACACAATGTCAAACATGATGTCGCCCTCAGTTGTCTTCCTTTATTTTCAGTCATGCTCTCCTTTTGATAAATAAATGAGATTTTCTTCATCAATGTGCGAACAATCAGAGATTTCTCCCTGTAAGCCTTGCAGGTACGCAGTAGGTGGTGTGTTTTACGCCAATGTTGTGTCAGTCATGCAACATGTGGATTCTGGATTTACTTCATGACTGCTTCCAGCTGACACAGCCAACGCTGCGTGGATACGAACACACACACGCACACAGGACAATGAATAGCTGTAGAGGAATTTTAATTTACTTCTGTGATGTATTTCTTTGCCTCAGTGGTTCCATCACTGGGTGAAAAAAGGAGAGTTCCTAACTGGAAACAGATTTCAAGAGCAGCAGCCCAGGCTTCCACAAGTCAGCATGTAACTGTAGCCCTCTCTCTCTCTCACACACACATACACACACTTATAGACAGACAGCCAACGCCCCAGAACACTTTAACACTTGTTTCCTCTCCGGATATCAAAATGTTACTTTGCATTTTGTAAAGTTGCATATGATAGAAGAGCAGATGTCATGCTTCTGTAAAAAAAAAAAAAAAAAAAGGGTGCAAAGCGAGTTGTAGTTGATCATAAGATCAATAATTTTATCCTCGCGCCTGTACAGTAAAGTACAGTACAAGTGCGCCTCGAGGTTGGGAGGCAACTTCATCAGACAGCTTGTATCTACACAAACTATTAGTTTTTTTTTTATCTAAAAACAAGTCTTAAGTTGAAGGACGTTTGGTTAGACTGTAAACAGCGCCCCTCATCATCAATCTTACCGGGTTGTGAGTGATGATTGGCGGTGGATGCGCGGCTCCCTCCGACCTGTTAAGAAGCAGTGGTCCTCCGCTTTAACTAGACCCTCTCACTTTATAAATACTTCCATCTGTGGCTGCGTCCGCTGCCCACAAACAACCAGGCTCAGACCGGACGTGTAGTGCTAACCTTCAAAATAAAACTGCGAAGACGATCCGAATGAAGTGGAGGAAACGTCCCTTCAAAATAAAACTAAATGGAACGTTCCAAACCTAGTAGAGGAAACTTATCTTGAAAATAATGCTCAATGTGTAGTACCAAAATATGTAGAGGAAACTTACCATGAAAATAAAATTAAATATGTCATACCAAAAGTAGAGGACACTTCCCTTAATATAACTATGCAGTTCCAAAAGTAGTGGAGGCAACCTACCTTCAAAATAAAAGTAAATAGGATGTAAATAAATGGAGGGAATTTAAGGTAAAGCATTAACCTTCTGGGAATTTACCTTCGGAGAACATTCAGATAACATTCCCTGAAGGTTTCCTGAAAGTAACAAAAATAACCTTCAGGGAATATTCAACAAAGCTTTTGTAAAAGTTAATTAAAAATAACTCGGGGTAACTTTCTGGGAATGTTCTCTAAAAGGTTTAAAAAAACGTTTTATTATTAATTATCTTTAAAGTACCTCCATTAAAGGTTGCAAGAAAGAAAGTAGCCTAATGATATAGTACTTGAGAAGAGGAGGGTTACTGAATGTTAAAATCATTTTGGGAATGCA
>CAAKHC010014711.1:8577-20864 GCA_901007825.1 Macroramphosus scolopax | reverse complement strand
AGTCGGAGAAAGCAAAGGCATCTTGATTTCAACAGTTATATATATTTATTTCCGGTACACTTGCAGGATGTCCGACAGAAGAGACAATAACTTAGGGACCACACGGGGGAAATAAATCAGTCAAGTATGAAATTAGTTTTCCCCTCAACATAAATTCACATTTGAAAAAACATTCACATATAAATCTATTGCAGGTTAACCTTTCACAAACTGTCAAGAACAGTAGAAACAAACAGGAGAAACAAAATCAAATGCTTCGATATTTTCAGGTTTAGCTGCGTTTTCTACCATAACATCACAAGTTGTTTTTTTTAATTGTTCAAATAATTTAAACAACAAATGCAAATCGATGGATATAGGTCTCATAGGATGAAATCTGTATCCACTAATGTCCATTTGTCTGAGCGATTTGCAGAAACTTGCACAATCTTGAAGATCGAAAAGAAACCGTGTGCAGCTTGACACGATCAACAAAAACATTTTACCGATGGGCTGATCTTTACATCAGAGGTAAAACAAAAAGTCACCCTTGTGGTGTCGTACCAACCTGTTCAGCAGGAAACAGAACTAACAGGGCGTTCAGTTCAATAAGGAGATGCCCCAAAATATCATCATCAGTGCAAAATATCTCACTGAAATACAATAGAGAAGCTTTGTAGCCAAACTGGGTGCAGAACAGATAAACATCAGTAAAAAGTAGATGACATCTTACATTGATTTAGTTTGTACTCTTTTGGGCTTTCTACAGTTGAATGCACCAAAAACATATATACTAAACCAACTATTAAACTGGGAATACAATATTCAACGTCAATCAGAGCTTTTAGTGTCATATCAAAACAAGAAAAGATGATTATCTTACTGCACATTTTGCAAATCAAAATATGTACAAATCTACATAATTTCTGATTAGGCACTTTAATTCACAACAGTTAAGCCAGCCCTCAGAGTCATCTTTGATTAGACATCAGAAAGACACTGCAGTTTTTGTTTGTTTGTTGGAAGAAATTAAACCAGATGACGACAGAGAAGCGAAGAACAGACATTAGCCCTAATGACCCATCAGTAGAGTTTTCCTTCTGACTTCAGTCACACACCTGTCAAATGTATGTTCAGGGAAGCTCTAGTTTCCGAGTGTAAATTTAAAGCGTCTGCTACATGACAGGAAGGAGATATTTTAACATGCACACGTAATAAAGACAGACTCCAGGAATGAATATCTACCGCCCTGGTGACTTCCCCACTCGTACAGCGTACCTTGTGTGGGATGAGTCGTAGTGCTTTTTAGGAAAAGGTGCGTAACAACAGCTGTTGGCCATCGAGCTTTTCTTTTTCTAAATTAGGGCGAGATAATCATTAAGAGTCACACAATAAAACAATAAATAAATAAATAAATAAAAGAGAGAATCTCTCCCATAAAATGGGAGAGACTCAATTTCCATTCGCATCTATTAGTGTCTTTGTCAGTTTGTCTGTCGACAGGATTACACAACTCCCCAGCTGACTGGAGAGGTGCAGCATCAGCCAAAGAAGACCTCGTTACATTTTGTGACGGATCCGTTTCAAGAAAAACTGCTTCTTTTCTTCCATTGGCCTTGGTGGAAGAATGCACTCTGCAGAGCACCATTAGTATCCGATTCTATTTTCATCAACAATCACATTTTGCAAGAACAAATATCTTCCACTTCCAAACTACTAATACTGCTCTTATCACAAGTGCTAAACTCTGTCCATTTGCCTACTCCTTGGCCAATTAGGGAGTGACTAAACTGTCCTAAATATTTGATAGTACATAATACTATTATGTGAAGGAACCTGAACAAATACGTGACCTGTTATCAAGGGCAACTTAGAACTGGATCCTCTACAGTCAGAGGGAGTTGGGTTTAAATAACAGAATATCACCACAGTAGGAGCAACAACTACAGCCCCGGGTTTTAACCTCCTTAAATCGGTAGCTAAATGTGCACCTTGCATGTTTTGCTTTTTTTTTTTTTTTTTTAAAGTAGCCTACCAACTTGAGGAGGTCTTGATGTACAGTAGCTTACGTGTAATGCACAAATCGAGACTCTTTTGAAGCCGCATGTTAGCCAGAGAGGTCGTCCTGTCAACATGGGACAATGATCATTTCAATAAAACAAAATAATAAAGATGAACAATCTGAATAGATTTTCTTGTTAAATCAGTGTAGATTATTTATCATTTTGGAAGTTGGAAACAAGAAAACCACATTCTTGCAGTGCAAGCCTTCTTACAGTCTGTGCCTGCGAGGGTCAGAGCGTGGCGGGGAGGGTGGCGGGGGCAGGGTGACAGTGATTGGAGGCTCCACTGGGTCATCCATGGGCAGGACCAGGCGGGTTCCCCGAATCGCCACTTCATGTTCTGCCAGAGCGAGCTCATGTTCCAGGCCATCATCAGACGGGCCCCCTCCAGTGTAGGAGTGCTTGGGGTTGACGCTGCGGGATCCGTAGGCGTCTGTGCTGACGGTGACGTCGGCATACATGGAGCTCACACTGGAGTCGTTCAGGATGAAGTCAGAATCATCATCATGAAGCTGACCTTCATTCTGGTATTGAACGGGGAAAAGAAGAAAAACAAATGAATGAAGTGTTAAGTATATGTATGTTTGTATTTCCATTTAATTAAGTGGAGTTTTAAAAGTATTAAACCTCGTAAGCCTGAGGGCTGGTGAGGCATCGAGCCAGAGGTCCACAACAAGCAGGCATAGTCGCAGTGAGAGGAGGGCCGCTGTGGGTCAGGAGGGGTTTCAGGTAGCTGGGGAACAAGTGTCAAGGACCACTAACACTTCAAGTTAGTCAAGCAACCGAAATGGTCAACAAACGTTAGTACTTGTGCTTATTATAAATCAGCAATGCTTGTAACCTGAATAGTCTAAATACTGTGTTTTATGCAGGAAAATATAAAAATGAACACAACTGTTTTATGAGACATAATCACAGGTGTTTGGAATTAAAGTCTGAACTAGTCATAACATTTATGTTTCTGGTCATATTAATAAACTGCCTGTACAGGACGGTAGTGTTGTAGATTTGATGGTAAAGAGCGCCCTCTGGTGTTCGATTGTGAACATAACAGTTGTGAAGACAAGATCTCAACCAGGGAATCAACAACTCAAAGGATACTTGTGATCAAAGTTATACCAGATCCTGAAGGGCCAGGCGCTCTCGTGTTTGGTGTTTCTCCGCAGGGATCCATCCAACATTGCTGAACTCTGTTAACCAGAAAATCTGTTTCATCACTTTAATAGTTTCATTTAACTTAAGGTGGATATCCTGATCAGGCGCTCAAGAGCTAAAAGAGATTTTAATCTGGGCTAATTACTTACAGAGTGGTCTTGATCAGAGTCCACACCCACCCTGAATGAGAAAAGACAGGCTGCTGATGTTCGGCTGCACAACCACATAATATGCATATAAAAGCAACACAAACATCTGTGCAGCCTTACGGTATGCTCATGAAGGACAGCATGGGCATGGTGCCACCTCCACAGATCCAGACAGTGAAGAAGACAATTAGAAGAGTGGTGGAAAACATCATCTGGCGGGCGTAAGTTGCTGTGTCTCGGATGGAAAGAGCAAAGGTCATCGCCCCGCGCAGACCTGGAGGAGAGGGAAAATCAAGACGGTGGGAGAATAGTGAGTATTTGTGTGTGTATTTCACCAAAGAACACACACGAGAGCAAGATGAGTCAGTGCAGAGTGAAATTTTGCACACACATTTCCAGGCTTTCCTCTCTGAGCCAAGTGGTACAGGCTTTTATTAACAGAGCAAGTAACGAAGGCCATCAGTTGTAAAGAAACGTGAGAAGTTTGGCGTGTAGTGACACGTGACAGATTGATTATTGTTAGACCGTAAATGCCAGCGGACATAGGACTGTTGAAGTAACACCTTATCTGAGTAGGTGTGTTTTTAATGGTCCTGACTGAGGATTATTTCACTCACTCTAAGCCTTTGAAACATCTTGTCTCTACAAGTTACAATATTTGCAAACAGAGCACTGGGCTGTCTCAGCTGTGTACCTGCAAACATCATGACATGCTGAAAGTTGGATCCAATCTTGTTCTTGCGGCCGAGGTTGAGCAGGAAAGACAAAGGGTAGATGTTTGCCGCCCTGCCCAGAAACACTGCCAACTACAGCACGCAAGAAAGTCAAGGACATAACACGCTGCAAAGCAATAGTGAGCGCAAGGTGTACCAAAGCAGAACTATGGCATCATCAGAACATTAATAACATGTCATTGAGCTGAAAAGAACATGTGATTATACGGATCCACCGTACGTCTCTGAAGCGTCCAGATTGATTTTGTCCTCGTGACACAGGACCACTGAGTAAAGGATACAAATGCTCCAATGATGAACAAAGGATTGAAGACATGTGACTGGAAGGAGAAGAGTGTCAGACCCATGTAGGAGAAGATGAAGTTCTCTGCCAGGAAATTCAGGAGCTCAAACAACTGATGGGGAGAAAACAAAAAACATGATGCAACTGGATGAAAACTGAAAACAATCTGTTTTCATGAGAATTTTTTGTGGTTAACTTTTCCTCAAGCTTGGATAAAATGTCTCCGGTAACATATTAACAAACCGTTTTCTAATACAGTGATTCATCTTCCTTGTTTAGTTATAAACGTCTGATTGAAATGGCGAAATATGGAGAAGGAACAAATATTCTGGAATCTAAATAAAGTGTTCTCCATTAAAGATGAATATATCAACTCCAGCACATCTCATGTTAAATCACGAGATCAAACAGAACAGATGTGAGTGTGAATCACCTGTTTGCTTCTTTCCTGAGATTCAGGAGAGAGATTGTTGTAGGTGTAGTGAGCCTGAGTGATCCCACAGAACAGCACAGCGACTACACCTGAATGAAGACACATATCATCTCGGCATCACTCAAAAGACACACGATTACTGGTTGTTTAAAATCATTTACAAAAAAACATTCATTTCATCACTGACTATAATAAAGGAAATTATTGGTTTCCCTTGATGAAATGTGAAGAACCACAGAAAACAAAAGCTTTGGTGAGCTGATTAAATGACATCATGGTGTGTCTCAGTTCAGATCTTTATTAAATTGGACCAGTTGTCTTTAGACTGGAAACCTCGCTGTAATCGAATGACCAGAATGTCATTGAAAGAAAGTTATTAAGCTCAAGACCAAAACAAAATCTGAAACTGACACCGTCAAAGCCATATGAAGTCTCGACTGAGGGCGTACCTGTGAACCCGCAGGCCTCAGCCAATAGGAAGGTGCTCCAAGACATGAGGAAAAAGAGAGCCGTCTCCAGCAAGGGGAAGTCTCGCAGCTTAGTGAACTTGGTCACGTGATTAAAATGCAAAGTTAAGAGGCAAAAGCTAGAAATGGCAATGAAATACAGATGCAGAATGAGGCAGTCTATTGAAACTTCTATCTTATAATGCAAGAGAACGATGCAGGCTACATCATACAGGGTCGGCTGCAACAGCTTTTCCTGGTTCTTAAGTCAAAAGACTGCAAATGACTCAAATCGTATGGCAGCATTAGTTACCTAAAGATAAAAAAAACCTGTAGTGCGTTTAAGTTACTGCTATACATAAGAGTAATCTATCTAATAGTAAGAAACAGGTGAAGGGATATGAGAGCAGTCATGACTCCAGTGGCCACTCCAAGAGCAAAGGATCCACTGAAGACGCCCAGGAAGATGCCAAAGGATTTCAACATGGCCATGGCCTCAAAGCTGTGGCTGTTGTCTCCAGCAGGCTGGTACGCAACTATGGAGCTGAAGAGCAGACAGACACGCAAGCACGCACATATACAAGAAAAAAGGAAAAAGGCATTTACTAAAAATATAGAAAGGGGTAGAGTGTTTAACACGTGCTAACATAAAGTAGATGTACTCAGGCATCAAATCAAACCTGCAGCAACCAAAATCCATGAATGGCTGATATTAACAGCCTGTTTATCTCATTTGGTTTAATTTAGAGGATTATGGTTACTCCCTCGAAATAATTATAAGACAACACTCATGGATGGTAGTTGGGTTTTACAGTCATTAAAGGGAGGAAGTTTGGGTCTTGCATGCTTAAGTCTAATTGAATATTGGATCTCTCACCTTCCTTGGTTGACATCCAATAAGAGAACTGATAAGCACAGAAAAAGACAATTTAGGCACTACTTTCTCTTAAAGAGTAGTGCCCAAATTACCTCCTAATCATCCAAGCAAATGACAAATTATACGCATAAGCCAAAACCAGAGTAGTATCATCAGACCTCTGATACAAGAAATGGATATGAAAAGGTTGCAGTGGCGGGGGGGTGAAGGGGAGGGCAGCGCTCATCCTAATGGGTGTTGGATCAGGGCTACACTCTAAGTGAAAGATCTGGTCACATCAAGTGGATTGAGGTGATCAGGTTCTAACACATTCAAAATCTGCAACCAAGCAAATGGCCTACCTACCCACCCTCCCACCCACCGATGAATCGCTGTCTGGTTTTCTCCCAGCCATTCCTCCGCCCCCTCAGGCCAGACTGAGCCATTATATCCAGGGGGGAGCACAGCTCCAGCCCCCTGCCTACCCTGCTTCTCCAGCCTGAGCAGAACACTGTATACATACGTGAAGGTAGGCGATGAATGACATGGATGGGTGGAAGAAGGCAAGCGGGGAAATGACAGGGACTGATGTTAGCATGATTAGAGTCCATTTATGTGAAATGTTAATTTGTCATATTTAGCCTGATTACAGAGCAGTTCAACAACACAGAAAATAAGGTAAAACTGTTACTTCGGTGGAATAGCTGTGTGACTATGAGTTTGTGTTCTATAATGAAAGCTTACGAAGAGAGGACGATGGCCACAGCATCATTAAGGACACTCTCCCCAAAAAGCAAGGCATACAGGTCCACGTCTACCTTCAGCTCATTGAAGATGGCCAGCACAGTCACTACAACAAATAGGAGAAATAACAATCATACAAACTGAAAGAAAGATTTTCACACAAGGAGGTAGATAAGAATGACAATCTGATACCACCAAAATTACCCTTATGATAACACTGATTATATGGATAGCAAAAGCTAACGTGACACAACCTACCTGGGTCTGTTGCTGAAACAATGGCCCCAAAGAAGAGGCAGTCAGTAAAGAAAAAATCTCCCCCAAGCTGGCCGACAAATTTCATGAAGGACACAAAGCCATACATGATCAGCCTGAGAGAAAAGCGGGATAAGACACACGGTGCTTTGTTATTAGGCAAGGAAAAATCAACCTGTTCTGCAACCAAAACATTCTGAAGCAAATTTCAGATATGACGAAACAACCTACCCGATGACAAAACAGGATATAACTGTTCCCACGAAAGCATAGGCCAGGATGGAACCAATGTTTCTGAAAAAATGTCTCTGAGACAGACAAGGACATATTTTCAGTCAGGCTGGAGCAAAATAGACAAATATCACAAGGTCGTACAAAAATATTGAAACTCACGATCGATATTAATTATCAGTCTGCACAACTGGTGTCAGATCTTGTTTAGATGCTCTTACCCTTTTTAGACTGTAACCAGCATGGAAGATAATGGGAGGCAGCAGAATGTTGAAAAACACTTCTGGGTCAAAGGTCACCTGAACACATATAATAAAAAAACACATAAACCTTCTTGCAAGTAATGACTTCCCCATGTTTTATCTTATATACAATTTCTGATTTCCTTCACAGCATGTAATATCACACAATTTACCTGCTAATTTATTTTCTTTATTATAAACAGAGATAATGTTAAGATATATGTATACGTTTTCAGAGGTTGTTTGACACCTCATATACAGTCACACGGACAAAAGCTGACTGAACGTACGTTTTACTGCCAAACTCTCATCAATTCATCCAGAAGACATATTGTCCTGACATGCGGTGCCTGCCAGCTTGTTATTTCATTATCTGGATGAGAGGGGCAAACTAAAAACTGTGTCCTCACCTTTCTTAGCATCTCATCATCCTGCACTTGGTGCCCCTTGCCACGGCTGACTTCCCCCTTCAGAGTGTACTCGTAGAATCGTCCGCTGACGTTGACCAGCACAGTAGCAGGACTGGCATTGACAGCGCAGCTCAGGATCATGTCACTCGTGCTTTGGGGTACATGTACTCCAAACCGCAGGATCACACCCACCAACAGGCCTTCAGGGAGAGGGACGGAGGAGAAGACAAGACCATATAGTATTATTTAGGGTGAGATTCTATTTAAAAACACCTGTCTCAAATCATGTGGGTGTGCTACATACTGTAATTAGATCAGGAGGGTACAACAAAAACAAATACTAACTAGAGCAACCTATTTTTCTGAGAGTGATTGACTAATTTCATCAAGGAAACTTCTGATGCAAACCAAAACTGAATTATGGTGAAGGTATCTGACAAGCTAAAATTGGATGTTTTTTTTGCATATTAACAAAATACACTTTGATATTTCAGGTGTTAAAATAGTTATGCTAGGTTTCATTAAGGGCTTTTAGTGGGGGGGTTTAGACTGCATTGTATTGCTAATTGCTCAAAAAGACTGCAAAACATCATAACACAATCATAAAATATTTTCTACATAGTAGCGGAAGAAATGGAATACAAACCTACATTAAGTATTAATTGTGACTGCAACCACATGCTGATAATATGCCGATATATCAGACAGCCTCCCCATGTCCCTTGTAACCTACGAATAAGCTGTCGAATTAGCTTACTGGTCCAGTTTGAGGAGCTAACGGTATAACAGCAAGCTAGCTAGGCAGCGGTAAAGTTAATTGATTGACATAAAGGTTAGCTAATGTTAGTTCTCTTACCATAGATCATTGCAAGTCCAGTTTCGTGCAGGAATCTAAATCGTCGGTGTTTGAACAGCCATATAGTTAAGATAGTGAGTGTTAAGAGCATTATGAATATGAGCAGGTTGGCACTGTCTTGTCTGTGGCTTTCTTCAGCCATCCTCTCGGTTGCGACGTTGTCCATCGCATCGCCTCGGCTCCCGACGAGCATGAATGTCAGCAGAAAAGGCAGCAACAGGACCGCTTTCGACGGTTTAATATCAAGAAAGCGCTTCAGTGTTGATACCATTGTGGCTTTCAGTGAAAATCGTACATTTGTCGTTAAAGCACCGTCAGGAAACTGCTGCCTGAACGAGAAATAGGCAAGACGAGGGGGAATGACAGCTTCTTCCGCAACCGTTATCAAAACACTGGGATTTCCGGTTTTTCAAAATAAAAGTCGTCCCACAATTATAGATAGTCGTGGAGAACACAACGACCCTTCGGGTATAAGAAGGTTGTGGTTTCACGTCACTACCCAATATAGATCTAACAATGAAATATACCAGGAATAAATATTATTAATAAACACACTCTTAAACAATTGAGTATTACACAAGCAATCAACAAAATATCAGAAACAGTATAAGAAAAAGGACATTATAGTGTGCATACAATGATTGCACTCAGCAGTTAACCTTCATTATAATTGAAACAGAGGGTGGATTTCAAAGAATGCATTTGCTGAAAACATGTATGATAGAACGATATCGACATTAGGGATCCTACTGGATGCTAAAACTAAATGTATTTGCATGCACTGTGTGCCTATCAACTTGATTTGAAGCCCACACTTTAATCCTTTTGTTAAAAGGGAAACCCTTTCCTTTCTCAATCCATTGTTTTTTTAAGAATATTTTTACATATGAACACACAAAGTGGATCCCTTGCGGAAAGCTGCGCACTGAGGAAACTCATGATTGGCTGAGAGAAGTTATTATATAAAGTACAAGCTGCAAATGTCTAAATATATTCTATATTATTCAATATATACTGAATGCATTATAATTTGTATTACATTGCTCTAATAATACTTCCATAGGGACATAGTAATGTCATTTTTTCTTACTTGGTTCATGGTGTTACCTATAAATCAGATGTGACTGTGTTGATTTTGACAGTTTGCAGTGCTATCAGAGACCTGGTGCATCTGAAGGTGATATTTATTAAGGTATTGCTTAGTATTAGTACTGCAGCATTAAACTTTCCATTTGTGGGTCTTTAGTGAGTAAGAATCCCTGATTGAATGATTTGTATAATAACTAATTTGTAAATAATACTAATACTGGTCACATGCTTTCTTCTATTATTTACAAGTTTAACGTAAGATACATCCAAAAACATCAATAGGTTCAATCAAACAACATGTCATCTACAGCCACCTTATCAGCTATTTATACTTTAGAAGTATAATAAAAAAAAACAGGTGATTGAAATTAAGATAGCCAGTATGCTTTATATTATTCAACAAATAATATATTAAAAAAAATGTTTGTGTTGCGCAATACGTGCATAAAAACCACAAGCTGCACATAAAAAGCCTCAACTCAGGTTTGAGTATATCTTCTCAATCTTTATTTTTGAAACAGTTTCCTGACAGGAAACAAAAACCGAACCTTGCTGCACACAAAGAAAGTGATATACATGTTGTCAGACACTAAATTACTTTTCTGTCATCACTCTATGGTCCAATTGTAGTTCAGACGTTCTCTTAAAATGTGAACAATTACAGGTATTCATTCAATGTAATAGATTTGATGTCAAGTTCAAAAATGTGCTAATTTTGATTTGATTAATAGCCTTCTACAAACAAATGTAAAATACAACTTTAATAAATAAGAAGAATGAGTTTGATTGATTCTATGTAACTAAAATGCTGCTGTCACGAAATAGCATCATTCAAGTATTTGGCATTTCAAGCTACATTTTCAAAACAGAAATATGTCAATTCTGTCACTGTATATTGATTGATATCAATCTGATATAGTCATATACATACATGAAGGCAAAGATCATGTTCTTAAAAGCCATACAGCATGAGGGCCAACTGCAGGCACATAATCTAGACCTCAAACTGAAGATCTTCAGTTCCGCTCACAGGAAACAGAACCCACGGAAGTGAAGGCACGATCAGTAAACACAGAAATGAATCGACGACGCATCAATTCTCAGTTGTATAAGTAGACGGCACCACTAGTGAAAGCATCCTCTTTTTCTAAACCATGATGTCGACAACACTGCTTCTGCTTCTCTGTCTGGCGGGACATGTATTTACCAAGGAACCTCCTGGTAAGAACATTTGATGATTAATATAACATTCATTATTGGATATAAGTAGTTATTGAATTTTCTTAAAGGCTAATGGCATGTCTAATGATATTGTTTCCCATTGGGCTTTTTGATGTGAAGCTGATCTAATTCTACATTCATTTTATATCGATGACATCAGTGAATAAATCTCCAATTAACAAAACGTGTAAATCTTCTTTTGAGTATAACTTTCTGAAAAATAAAACCAGGATTGATGTACAGTACTACTGCAATGAAATTAATAAATGAGTATTCAATCGGATTATCCAATTTGTAAAAGTTGAAATCTAGTGTCTCACTTCCTTGATTAACATGCATTTTCAGGGGAAATTCCATCTGATGTCAGTGCTGCCAGTTCCTCATTGAGTGTAAATGTCGGTGGATCAGTCTACTGACATCTGGCCTTCATACTTTATTTATATAAACACTGAGGCCACAGGAACACTAGAATATCTTAAGCACATGCTTTGCTGGTTCTTCATGAAACTATTGTGTTGGTCTTAACCATCCTGTGTCTCTGACAGATGTGGACTGTATAATCATTCATCTGAAAACTGTTAACTGTTCCTGGAACACGGGGGGGACTCCAGTCGTCAACTACGCCTTCTACAGTCGGTTTGTACAAAAAAAAAAAAAAACCTACTTGTAATGTCATATGAATTGATCAAACTAATAATAGGAAGATTTTGGAAATCATTCACTTTTAATTATACACAAAAAAAATGTGGTTTCAATTTAAAAATGGTCTCACATTAAGAGATATTCAGGGAACTGGATAAACCTGTCTTCAAGCTGATATATGAGGCCCTTTGTTACCTATTATTCTCCCAATAACCAATATGACCACTGCAGCCGACCTGAAAATCAAACTATATTACCAGTTTGTTTAGAGTGTGAAAGAGTAAATGGTGATTTCTGTCCAGGTTCTATGGGGAGAAAATCCGTGAGTGTCGCGACTATCTATCAGAGAACAGCATGCGTGTTGGATGTAACCAGCCCTATGGACAAATATCCCTGAGGTTTCAAGAATTTTTCACGAACCTGGTAGACAACAACAACAACAAGAGTTTTCCGCAGCAAAAGCACGATCTTAAAAATAAAGGTAAGCATATTTACTGTG
>CAAKHC010014708.1:40869-54302 GCA_901007825.1 Macroramphosus scolopax | reverse complement strand
AAACCCCCCCCCCCCCCCCACCGAACAATATATTGATATCATAACTGAAATAAACAACACCTGCTACGCTACAACAGGCAGCCACTTACCAAAACAGCCATTATGAATCATAATCATAATTAAGCTTAGCATATGGCAGGACTGCTGCTCACGGCCTGATGACTCGTTGATGTTGATGATTCAATTAAAACACGTCCGCAATTAGTTGTTATTGTAAAAAATTCAAAATAACAAAAGAACACATGTGTTTTAAAATGTGAAATATTTTTGATTTGTAGGATGTATATTTTCTTTCAGGCTCCTCTGTTGAGGCCTTGAATAAAACTATAAAAAAGAAGGTCTGTAGACCTTCTTTTCGTCTGTTTCTTAAGCTGGCTGAGCTCAGGTGTGGTGACCTTCCACACATCCCGGATCATCAAAAGATTTCTGTAACAGCATTGTATTTTTTTTCTATTATGGCGCCAAATTGTGGGAGGTCGTAACAAATGAAGTGAGGGCTCCGACACCTCCTGTGTTTCCTGGCAGAGGCAGCCTATCGCAGTGGGCTGAAGGACATCTAATGATGGACCGGAGGCGGAGGCAGCGAGGAGAGAGCCGGTGCCTCTGACAGACCAGGGCAGGCAGGCACTCCGACCGCCACCAGCTTCAGATCGGACCTATCTGCGAGCTTTTAACGCGGAAAGTTTTGATTTTTACGCGCGCGTTGGCCGCACCGACATCTGGGCTGAGGTTTGTCATCCTTTTGCACAGCGATCACATCTTCATCGCTTTTGGACTTTACGCAGTTTTCGGCGCAACATTCAGCTCATCCTCCTGTGGAAGGATACCTGCTCCTGCTGTGGGGTGAACTGTGTTTGGGGACAGCCTCCCATCCATCCAACTCACTTTCGACTCCCAAAGTGCTCAGGTGATGACAGAAAATGATTTCTGTACGCTGGGATGGGACGCAAAGTTAACCCGGACTGCTCCAGAGCGCGCGGGACACTGAGGAGTTCAGGTCGATGTTGGAGTTGTGCGTAAAAGCTCACCGGACAGGAAGTGAACTAATTATTATCAAACCCCATCCCTCATTTCCATATGTAGCGTGAGTTGGCTGGACTGCAGCCAATCATCCAGCGAAGGGCAGCAAGAGTCGTAAAAGCAGTATCCTTCCTCCATCATAATTACACTGACATGCGCAATCTGCACGCGGGCATCAGCACCGGCCGCCGCTCGCTCCCTCCGCCCGCCCAGCTGCCTCCACCCGCCCAGCTCCCTCCGGAGGCTCCCGCTCGCTGCTCGTAGATGGTTCGGCGGAAGGCAGCGGAGACTCGCAGAGGAAGATCAACATGTCCCGCCGCAAGCAAGCCAAGCCGCAGCACCTCAAGTCGGACGAAGAGGCGTCACAGACCGGAGCCCTGCGCAAAAATGGTATGTGTCCGGGAGCTTTAATGGATCACCAGCATCAACAAACACTTTCATTCTCAGAACTGAGGATGTTTATTGCAGAGAAGTGCTGGAAGGAGGAAACATTGTTAGAAAAATATCCAAAAAGATGGAGTGAATGATCGTTTGAGCCTTTACTGATTTATATTCAGTGTTCGGTTCCAAGTTTTGAAGTCAAAATAGTCTTAAAAAAGTTTGTGATCAGGTTGGGGAAAGTGAATTTATTGGCTTGTTTTAATTCGTGTGTTTTATTTCAAAATCTGATTAAACATAAACGATGGTGATAAAAACCAACGGCTCATCCTGAGTGACGACACCTGAAATCAGTTTAATCATTTTAATTTAATTCAACAGTTTTAGGCCTGTTGGGAAACTAAAGAAGAATAAACACACAGAATAAAACCCAGATAAATAGTAGAGTTGAATCCTGAGGCCTCCCGGACAACAATCACACTTTTAAATTCTAATATCTTCAAACCATCTGAGATCACACAGAAGTGGAATCAGTTTGAGTCTGAAGATCATCAGAGTGAATTTATAAGGAATCATCATTCTTTACATTACGCACGAGTACAAATGATTTTACTATATTATCATGAGAGAGATTAGGTTAAAGCATCCCCTCTATCTCCTGATATTAATCTGGAGTGAGTTAGATAATTATCAATAATGATTGTCCACATTATTCGTAACCAGATCTGAGTTATTCAATCACCCAGCCTGCACTGAGTTTCTTATATTTTCATACGTAATGAAATAATTTTATTTCCTCTCCTCGTATGAAAGGACGGATGTTATTTGAACCTTTTAATCAACCCGAGCAGCTGAGGATATCACATCGGTGATAACACCGTAATCTATCGGATTAAATCTATTGATTTAGCATGTTTATCCAAAACTGACTGAATTTTAAATTGAATTTCTTTTTTTAATTCGGGGGCAAAAAAAATCAATGAGAAAATGGATTTTGCATCAACGAGGCTCTAATTTAATTATTAATCTAATGTGATATGAGTCATTTATAATTTATATTGTTTTATATTTACGACGCCGTCGTCTTGTTTAATCTCAAAGAGCAAAAACATTTCAGATCAAATCTGCTCCGTCACACCTCTCGTGTTTTTATTTACACTGTTGTGACACTTTCTTATTGTTTGCGTCTGAGGGGAAAAGGTGTCAAGTGTGAGGGGCCCTCGTCACCGGGGCCCTCGTCACCGGGGCCCTCCCACCGTCCTGCGGCCGGGCGGGGGGCTCTGCCACCCTGAGATGGGCTTTGATGGAGCCTGCTGATTTAACCTCTGTCAGCCTCACCCAGCGAGAGGGCAAGTGCACCAAGTCTGGATCATAATACAATTAGCACATCTGAACCGGTGACCTCTGCGGCCCAGAGGTCACTCAGGGAGGCATTAACGCCCGCTGGAGAGTCTGTTTGCTTTTCAGCTGCAGCTCTGTGATTTTTTTTCTCCTCTGTTTGCCAAACCACACAGCGAGGACGGACATAAATCTGCTCTGCGGCCTAACATCATGTGTGGAGTGAATTATGAGGGTGTCAGTTTTTAATACTCGTCTATCTCTTTTATTTTATTTGGACATATTTACAGCTTTAAATCAAAACCGATGTTTTTGGTTGTTTTCTCTGGGAGGTAAACCCGACAGAAAGCGCAGACAAAATCAGTGAAAGTGTTTTTGCTCCCGTGTTTGCTGTATCGCCTTGGTGATCTTCAGACCACCCACTCAGGGAGCCGGCGACTATACAGGCCGCACTCCCTCTAACGGATTCTACCCATTCAACTCTAATTGTACGCTTCTTTTCTGAGCTGAGGAGTTGAAATCGTTGCCGACGTTCCTCCGCGTGTTCGCACGAGTATCTGTGTCCATCACTGTAATGGTTAATGCACCCAACTTCCTAGTGGGAGCACAAAGGGACTCGCTGATTCAGGTGCTGATAATTGGAGTGTATTGACTACAACTTGAAACACACACACACACACACACACACACACACAAACAAACTATAAATGCACGCACACACTCGTGGGTCCTGCAGCACAAACACATGTTGAAATAGCTTTTTCAGACACATTTAAGAACCTTTAAAGGAAGGTGGAGGATTCAGCACACACACACACACACACACACACACACACACACACACACACACACACACACACACACACACACACACACACTGCAGTGCCATGACTTCAGACTACATTAGATATAAATAGGTGGCAGAAATAATTATTTAAATAAATTATTTTTCATTAAATCATCAGTCGTGCAACTTAACATTTTCTGAAGTCAATTTATTTTTTAAACAGAGTTGTTGTCCGTGAACTGTTTCTGGGGAAACACAGAGTGCTCTGATTTCCCCTAAAATCCTTCCATCTGGTTTGTGCTGTGTGTTTTCCTAATGAGGCGAAGCCGGAACAGAAGCACTGATCACATGTGGGCCACCGTCCTGCAGACAAACAGGTCTCAGTCAAACCGACGGTGACAGAAACATCCAGCGGTTCAATATTACAAAACTTTACTGAAGAATAAAGGAATAAACTCACTCTGTTGATTTAATGTGTGAGATAATAAAATAAGATCTGATATTAAGAATATAAAATTAACTGTCTGACCAAGATTTGATGGAGGAAGTCAAACAGCAGCCTCAGTAATAAAGTAATATTCTATTTATAATATGTTTCAAATTGTTTTAGTATCATTTGGAAAACACGTCTCTCAAATTAATGATTGTCAAATAACAATATTATCAAGCTAAAATAAAGAGAAATGTTGTATTTTTTTTTGTTTTTTGGTTACTGATTTATAAAAAATGCACAGAGAATCAATATACCATCTGTCTGACTGCACGACTGAGAGGTCAGATAACTTTATTGACCTTTATTGATTTCCCTGAAAGATTATTAACATCTGAAAACAGAGTGCGTGTTAAAAACACTCGTCAACACTTTGAAGGTTTACACGGAGCCTGTTGAATTTTCTTTTTTTAAAGAGGTATTACACAATAAAAAATAACCTCTTATACAGCTGCTCTCTGCAGCTGTGAACGTTCAAGTGTCTGGGGAAACATTTGCTTTTCTAATTCCCTACATAAAGTGCTTTTAAAGTTAGAATAACAATAAACTTTATAACTAGAAATGCACTCAGCAAAAAAACCTCCACCAAATCCAATGCAAAAAAATGCTGTTTCTCCGATGTTAAATGGATCCGCCCCAAACTTTACTGGGTTCTTCCTCGTCCCCTGCTACACCCCTCAAAGAGGTTTGGTGACAATCGGCTGGGTAGTTTTGTCGTTATTCTACTAACATACAAATACAAACACACAAGTTAGAACCTATCAATACTACATATACAGTATGTTTATACTCTCTAAATCCACCTGTTGGGATCGGCTAAAATATATAAATGTTGTGATAAAGGATAAATTCTACATTCTTAATCTTTCTTTTTCTTCCCTCTTTCAGGCCTTGTCGAAGGCACGGAGAGACGGAGGAGCGACGGAATCCAAAGTTCCTCCAGCAGTCAGGAAACACACGTTTGTGACAAATGCTGCGCTGAGTTCAGCAGCTGGACGGAGCTGAGTGAACATCAGAGCTTCTGCACTGAGGATCACTTGGTGTTGATAGTCAAGGACAATGAAGGGACGGTTGCTGAGGACCACCCGTCTCCGGTGCCGAGCGCGGCGTCCAGTGACACGTCTGAGTCACTGGACGCCGGCTTCGAGCTGGGAGAGGCTCTGGTGAACGACATCCACGGCCTGGACAACTTACAGGAAGGGAGAGAGCAGGATGAAGCGATGGAGATTGAGCATCTGCCACAGGACAAATACACTATAACCTCCAGCCCTCAGCCGTCGGATGCAGCTGAGGCCCCCCAGATGGCAGCTGCTCCCAGTTACAGCATGCCGAGTACCAATGTGACGCTGGAGATCCTCCACAGCACCAGAGTGGCTGTTGCCCAGTTCTCCCAGGGGATCAGCAGCAGTGGTGCTGGAGGGAGAGCCGCCTCAGCAGCCATCCCGGTGATCCTGGAGCACTTGCTGGCTTTGCAGCAGCAACAAGTCCACCAGCTGCAGCTTATTGAGCAGATCTGCAGCCAGGTCGCCATCATGAACAGACAACCGACCCAAGCAGCGTTAAACCCAGCCTCCAGATCCCCGTCTCAGGCCCACGTACCCGCCCCCTGTCAGGGAATCATCACTCCTCCCGTCCTGCCGCTGTCAGGATCGATGCCCTCAACCATCAACGGACAGGCTGCTGTTTCTTTGTCGTCTGTGCTTGAGAAGTCTCAGAGTCTCCCCTTGCAAACTGTGTGCGGGCAGTCCACCTTCAGAGACGTTACACGTGCCTCCTCAGAAGATTCACCTCCACCTCTGTCCAGCTGCAGCGGCAGCATCGCTACATTATTGCCTCCTTACACAGGCTCAGATACAACCAGCATTAGCTGTACTCAGACCCTGAGCTCCTCCAGCCCTCTGTCCCTGGGGCAGAGCAGCCTCCTCAGCTCATCCTCCAGCCTGCCATTTCTACCTCAGAGCCCCCCCAGCAGCGTCATCTTCCCCAATCCCTTAGCCAGCATCGCCGCCACAGCAAACGCACTTGACCCTCTCGCAGCATTGATGAAGCACAGGAAAGGAAAACTGCCGAACGTGTCCCTGTTCGAAGCGAAGCCCGGTCCAGAGGAGCCCTTCTTCAAGCATAAATGCAGGTTCTGTGCCAAAGTGTTTGGCAGCGACAGCGCGCTGCAGATCCACCTGCGCTCCCACACAGGAGAGCGGCCTTTCAAATGCAACATCTGTGGCAATCGCTTCTCCACGAAAGGGAACTTAAAGGTGCACTTCCAGAGGCACAAAGAGAAGTATCCTCAAGTTCAGATGAATCCGTACCCTGTGCCAGAATATCTAGACAACGTGCCAACAAGCTCTGGGATTCCCTACGGAATGTCCATCCCCCCAGAAAAACCCGTGTCCTCATGGCTGGAGAGCAAACCCGCTGTAGCGACTCTGCCAGCTTCTATAGGTCTTCCGCTCTCCTCCACCATTACCAGTATCGGAGGCTCAAATGACCCTGGAAGTGTAACACCATCCGTTAAATCGCCCTTCCAGCCAACTTCTGGTGAATGTGCATCTTTGTCGCCTAACCGGAGAGACACCGAGGCTCATTTCTCTCCCGTTTCAGAGACTCCACAGTCCACCCGTGAGACAGAAGGATCCAATAGTCTAAAAACAGAGGTGATACACCTGCCTCAGAGCTGTACCCTGAGACTGAGAGCCAACCCGGCGACCGAGGCCGCCAGCAGCTCGATCCCATCCGTGGCCACCACACCTGAGCCCGTCACACCCGCCTCCGACTCGCCTCCGCTCTCATTAACCTCGGAAGAAACGAAAGCGTCGGCCGGTGGCCTCCTGTACTCTATGCAAACATCTGAGACCTCAAAGCTTCAGCAGCTTGTCGAGAACATTGACAAAAAGATTACAGACCCCAACCAGTGCGTCCTCTGTCACCGCGTCCTCAGCTGCCAGAGCGCGCTGAAGATGCACTACCGCATTCACACCGGCGAGAGGCCCTTCAGGTGTAAAGTATGTGGCAGGGCCTTCACCACCAAAGGCAACCTGAAGACGCACATCGGCGTTCACAGAGAGAACCCACCAGTTCTGGTACAACACTCATGTCCTCTTTGCCAGAAGAGGTTCACCAACGCTGTTGTTCTTCAGCAGCATATCCGTATGCACATGGTCGGGCGGGTTCCAGACTCCACCCTGCAGGACGGGCTGCAGGAGACGGAGGCTGGACTCAACGACAAGAACTTTGACAGTCTCAGCAGCAATGAAAATGACCTCGTTGATGATATTTCCATGGAGGATGATAATGAAGAGGAGGGAGAGGAAAATATTGAGGAAGGGGCAAGTCTGTCGAAACCCTTGAGCTTTGTTTGTAATTCACCTCCGAAGACCTCTGCTGTTGTTTCAAGTATAGCAGCTCTGGAGAACCAAATGAGGCTGATTGACTCCACCGTCAGCCTCAACTACTCCTTCGGGTTAACGTCTCTGACGAATGGTTTTAATGACAACGGCCGACTCCATTTCCCATCAGAGAACAGGGCGGAGAACTTCACCGCAAACACCCCGTCTGAATCCTCCTGCTCACCTGCTGCGTCAGCATCGCCTATTCAAAGCAACATAGAAGGCGTGGCGGTCAGATCACCTGTGGCGAACAGGCCAGAATCCCAGGAGCCGTTAGACGCCTCGGTGAAGAGAGAACAACCAGAGTCTCCCAACTCTGCATCAGCAGGTTCGGCCTCCCAGGAGCTGAGAGGGATGCAGCCGAGCAAATCATGTGTGAAGGAAGAGACTCCTTATAGCGCATCATTCCAGCTCAGAGAAAGAGGTGAGTTCCATTCTTAGTGAATTGTCAGGAAGTTAACGCTAATATTTGTTTGGATGTCTCAGTTACTCAGTGCTTCATGTTCCTTCAGGTCAGGGCGTTTCCAGCCTGGTCACCAGCACATCATCAGGGATGATAAAGTCAGAGGTGAACGGTCACCCAAACACCCACGTGGAGGGGAAGCACTCACCTTTCAGCATTCACATCCCTCCGGCTTATCCATCCGTCGCAAGCCCGGGTATCACCTCCCTGCTCGGCCCGGCGCTGCAACGCCGACTACCGAAGCAGCACAACTGCAACGTCTGTGGGAAGAACTTCTCGTCGGCCAGCGCCCTTCAGATCCACGAGCGCACGCACACTGGCGAGAAGCCGTTTGTGTGCTCCGTCTGTGGCAGAGCTTTCACCACCAAAGGCAATCTGAAGGTACATGAAGGTTATCTCTCTGTCACGCTTCTGACTTATTTGGTGGTAGATTTTCATGTTGACCAGTCAGTGTTGTATCTTTCACGATAATACCGGTATAATTATCTAAATTATTACACGAGGTAATGAAGCCGGTTATAAGACTATATAGGACTCTACAGGAATATTTATAATTATATTATAGTGGTCTTAATTTAAAGCATTAATACACACAAGCTAACACAAGCTTGTTGCAGAGTAGAAGCGTCCCAAAATACAAAATACACAACATTTAACATCCACCAAAGGCCACATGTTCTGATTTCTACCCTCCTGTTGTCTGCAGGTTCATATGGGAACTCACATGTGGAACAACGCACCAGCCAGGAGGGGCCGGCGCCTGTCGGTGGAGAACCCCATGGCCCTGCTGGGTGGGGAGGCCGTGAAGTTTGGGGAGATGTTTCAGAAGGACCTGGCAGCTCGAGCTATGAATGTGGACCCTGGATTTTGGAACCGGTACGCGACAGCTATCACCAACAGCCTTGCGATGAAGAACAATGAGATCTCGGTGATTCAGAATAGAGGCATGTCCCCGCTTCGCTCTATGACTGCAGGCATGGACAGAGTGAACACTGCAGGAAGTCCGATGACGAGCCTCACCAAGAACGGCATGGACCTGGGGAATAACAGGCATTTCTCTATGCTGATTGACGACAGTAAAGAAATCGGGATCAATTGAATTATGATAACTGGCCGATGAAATACTTATGCAAACTATTATGGACATTAAAATATTTGTAAAACATCTTGTTTGTTCTTATATATTATAAATAGACTTAAAAAATAAGTTTTTTATTAATAAAAAGTAGGGCATTCACAGTTTGCTATTTTACTTTACAGTCATTTTTTTCTTTTTTTTTCTTTACAGCAAATAAGTTGTTTAAGAATTCCCACGGTGCTTTAGACGTACGGCTGCTTTGAAGAAGGGAACGTATACAGCATAAATCAATAATGCAAAGAGTCTGCCCTCTCCTCTGGACAGCTGCCCGGTGCTGCTAGCCGGTGCAAAGCACAATTTATGCTCGTAAATGCCCACAAATACAAACCGCGATGACCTGTTGTCAATGTTATGGTGAAAGATTTGTCATTCTTAAGTAACAGTTGGACAGAATAAAAACTAGAACAAGCAGTCTGAATGTTCAATTCACTACCTCACTCTGTTTAAACAATGATAGGAATTGATTTGTGACACATTCCTTTATTTAAACTACAGTGGAGTCAAAGGTTGAACAGAGAAGGAGCTCCTGCATTACCTGGCTTGACATGCATTTAGCTGCAACTCATACTTGTCTCTTGGACCTTGTGCATTGTGCATGCAAGCCTTTTTTTGCCATCTCTTTCATAAGAGTCGTCTGCAGAGATTTTCTGTATAATGCAAAGAGGAAGAGGTAGGAGGATGCGCACCCAGATAAAAGGCTTTCTTCAACATGTTGTTTTTGCATTCTTATTTATCTTCGTATGCCTGCAAATTGACTGTGTGAGCTGCAGCTAGTCCAAAACACACAGACAGCTTTGACTTGATTCTAGTTTCTCTGTTTTTGGCACAAACTAATGCGTGTCCCTCTGAACTGTGGGAAGATATATGCAGACAGGGTCTTTCCCCAGGAAGTCTAAAGAAGAATTGAGATTTCCTTGGTAATGACCGACCACAAATTCTGTTGGAACAAGCAATAAGAAAAACATGTTCTTTCATTAATATTTATCTTTCCAGCCTGGAGTTTAATTGTACCTTTCGGGAACTGCAGAATACTCCAAAACATTAGATAGTTTTGCACTTTTTTAATGTATTTATGAAAAATGTGTAACATACCGTTTGTGATATGGACACGTTTCCCCCTAAAAGTACGTCTTCACCCATCAGACGTAACGTTACAGTATAACAGAATGTAAAAGTCCTCAGACTAATTGAGATTTTCTTGGATATTAAATTGCACTGGGTGGAAATCGGGTAGTTTTTTGCGTACTCGTACTAACAAACACTTCTACTGGCGTTTGCGGAGCTCCATTAAGTTATAACTTTTTGCATATACGAGGTTGGGTTCAGCTCTGTGAAAAGCAATATAACAACAATCCTATGTATATAAACATAATTTATAAAATGCTTGATACTTCCAGCTACAAGTCTCATGAACTCTCCAGCTAATTAATGTTGACAACAGTGACCATGATGAACTCCGGCGACGGATCACTTGTGCTGCCTTCCCTAGCGCATCGGAATTTGAATTTAACAACATTGATTTCGTTTTAGAAATTATCTTACAAAGATCTACACTGTGGCGCAGCAACAGAATGAATTACAGATGAATAAGAAATAATTATCAGTTATTAGGAATTGCACGCTTTTAACCAGATATGTCATTATTTGGTGGAGAATTTCATGGTGGTGGAATATCCGCACAGTCTGTGAACGCAGCATAAGTCCCAGTCGTATTTTAGTGTGACGTCAGGATGTATACTGCCCGGCCAAGATGGCTGACAGCATCCCGTTAGATCCAATGCGGAAGAACTCGAGGAGAAACCCATATTACAACTCCGCCAGACTTTCCAGGTACGGTGGACCTTTTTTTGGTCGAGTGCTGAAGAAACTGCCGTGTGTCAAACATGTTCCGTTGCCTCGCTTTGCTCTGTGTGTGTGCGCGGGTGGTGGCTGTTAGCTTGTGTTGCTAGTACCGTTTCTGACAGTTCCTCCGTATTGTTTCCGTTTGACAGCTGCTTGGTTCCGATCCTCCCAATACTCTTAACACTTATCAATCTGCCTTTAATAATTCAGAATGTTATCAAACGGTTTGTTACGGATATCATTCGCCCATCGCTTTGCTCTGTCACCTCGGGCATCCACTTTACAGTCACATGACCGCTAACTTCATTACTGTGTTAACAGTTCGTCACATGCCAAAACAAAAAGTTTTGCTGTGTCCTGTCGTCGTCACTCACCAGCATGTTCATTTCTCACAGATGACAACATACTTTTACACCAAATGGGAGGCTGCTGCTTCTTTATTTTCATTATTATAACTGATTGAATTTCTCTTGGGATAAATAAAGTGTCTACCTACCTACCTACCTACCTACCTACCTACCTACCTACCTACCTACCTACCTACCTGATCACCTTAAATTGGCTTTGCTTTGCTCCAGTATTAACACAACATAAACCTCTCTTCTCTGCCTAAATCAAATTTAATCTTAGATTATGAGGGAACCACTTCTGCCTCTTGTTGTCTGTCTGTCTGTCTCTCTCTCTAAATCTAAAATAAGTTTATTTGGTCCTTTTGGGGAACTTGTCAGAACCCCTTGTAGAAGGCAGCCAACTGATGGAGCTTTAAGTGATGATGATGATGATGATGATGATGATACACGCTATGTAATTTCTGCTGCGAGGATTCTCTCAATCAAAACAAAAAAAAAAAAGATTGTACATAGATGACAACGTGATGGTAGCGTGGGATCATGGGAGTTGTTGTCTTCATGGTCAGACAATCATGGCGTCCCTCTGAGTTATCAGTGTACGTGTCGCCTGGATTCAAATAAGCTTGTTCCTCATATGCAATGTTTCGTTAGAAGGGCCTCGTGAATAAGACATGATGTGCTATTTGGAGGAGTGTTTCCAGAGTTTCTGTACAATCTGAATGGGATGTACCCGGCGATAGAGGAACAGAGCCAACATCTCTAAGTAGCTTTAATCCATGATTTAATCCATGCTATCTTTCCCCAGATTCTACACATCTGTTGCTTTGAGAAGAATTCAGCCGAGTACACGTCTGTAGATGCTTTGTTTGGCCACACAGCTTGTTTATACAGTTGATCACTATGAGAGAACAACTTACACGGCTTATTCAAACTTACTCTGACATGAACAGAAGGGATGTAGTCGAAGCCTGTTTCATAATCTACTCTGTCCTCACAGATACTCTCTAGAAGATGAGCCCTCTAACCTAGACGAGATGCCTCTGATGATGTCGGAGGAAGGCTTTGAGAACGACGAGAGCGACTACCAGACGCTGCCGCGGGCCAGAGTCAATCACAGACAGCGGGGCCTTGGCTGGTTCCTCCTCGGAGGATGGAGAGTCCTCTGTGGCAGGTATTTAAAGGCCATTGCAGCTTCCTTTCTCTTAAGCTTTCGGACAACATTCTCCTGCCCGACTACTCGAGAGAGAAGTTGGCTGCATCCCATTTTTGAAATATATATATTTTTGCTACAAAGATGAACCTCTTGTCCTTGGATGAGTATATGAAACACAAGCTAGAAAATATAAAGTCAATGCTTAACATGGTTTTATAAGTTGATCTCCAAACACAAAGGGTTACAGCAAAGTCAACGATATTAAATGACAGAATGTGCAATGCTTTTAGTCACTAAAAACTTCCTTTGCTTTACATTTGTTGCACTCCGTTGTGCATCTTTAGTCAGTCTGACTGATGGTTTTCACTCTGTGTGGTGTATACTGCATGCTTCACATGATCCAGTTTGGCTTTCCAACGCACCGGTAGCTGTGCATGAAGTGCAAAGAGAGGATAAGGGCGTGTTTTTTGGTCGAGTTCCTCGATGCGCATCATCAGTCTGAAAAAAGATTTTCAGGTCAAACAAAGCGGTGTGGTTTGTCCCGCTAATGATTAATCTGACTGCCTTTTACCCCCGAACATTCTCCTCACTGCCTCACAGAGGGGTCGTATTACATTGAGTGAGACGCAAATGTTTGTGCAGCGCTTCAATATGAATATATACTGAGAGAGGAGTTTTAGAGGTGCACCTCCAGTTGAGCAGTATATTGATCCCCCCCTCCCCATCCCCCCCGCTAATGAACAAATCGGATTTTTCACAGCTGACCAGTTTGATGCTTTCCAGTAATTTTATGTGTGCTTTGTGTGGGATTATAAAACACAAATAATTCACAGTGAATAAGCCCCGACTGTTCAAATAGCATATTATTTGAATAGCATTCATTTGCTCAAATAATCTCTGGTATGAATCTGGACTGCGGGTGCACAGAGGCAGAGAACATCAGGGCCAATACAAACAAGACTCTTCTCTTTTTTTTTGTTACTGACGTTGATTTATTTAGTTTTTATGTTTTGCCAACTTGCTTAAAAAGTGGAAAAGCCAAGTCGATCAGCATGACGGTATACACCCCCCCCACCCCCACCCCCCAG
>CAAKHC010014708.1:14882-32867 GCA_901007825.1 Macroramphosus scolopax | reverse complement strand
GTGCAGTTAATGAGCAGCATTACTTCTCTTGTCTCTCTCTCTGGCAGGCACGGTGATCGGGGTGGTGATCTACACCGGCAAAGAGACCCGCAGCGTGCTGAATACGTCCTCTGCCAAAAACAAGGTGAAGACTTTTATACAATTGTGAGGACGTTTAGATCAAACAACGTTTCATCCAAAGACTCAAATGCATCCTCGTTCTGACTCTCTACACTTTCAGAGAAATTTGGGGAAAAGAATTTTAACAAAATTCTCACAGACAAAAGAAAAGAAGCTCGTTGTACTTTAAATAGCTTAAACCTGAGGTTTGCAAACACATCTCTTTTAAAACAATCTTAAAGTTAATACTTTTTTTAAGATAATAAGTCAGACTTTAGTTGATCCATCCATCTTTTTATTGCGAAACAAACTGCAGATGCATTCTGGGTCCACCCTTTAAGAACCAGCTCCGCTGCCATGTGATGCCACACAAACATAAATGTTTTGTAAACGTGTCAGAGGGTGAAATACCCCTCCCAGAAGGCAGCATCTGTTTCAGGCGCCCCCCTGGTGCCGCGCCTCGTCTCCCCCCCCGCCTCTAATCACTAATCAATCACTACAGCGAGGTGCTGTTCTAACCTTGACTTTCCAGATGAAGCTGCACCTGTCGATGCAAAAAGGTCGACGCCAGTCGCTAATTAGCCAAAAGGGAAATTAACTAACTGAGGATTAAATGACATTTTCAGCAGAAAGTTCAATCCGACAGAGAATCCCCATCGAGCGCTTCGTCCCCCAGATTGAGGAGATTCATGAAAACTTCATTCTGGATATCAGATGTTGAAGTCAGACGGTCACCTGACGGAGGTGGTGAGCCTCAGCAGGACATCTCATGGTCCCGTCCTCCTGCAGCACGGTGCAGTGTCTTTTATGAAGAACGCTGATGTGGCTGGTCGAACAGCGGCGGGGGGGGGGGGAGCTGTGTTTTGTGTGGGCCTGACAGCTGAGAGGAATTCAATATTTCAAGGAGATGATGTCAGAAGTGCCAATAAGGAGACTGGAGAAAGTCAATAAGAGTGCAGCTAAAGTCGCAGGAACGTTTTGGCCTCATATAATGTGTTGTGACAGCGGCCGGGACGACGACCGGCACTGGATCAATCTGACAGGGGCGGCGGACACAGACTCACTCTTTGTCTCGGCGTCGTTAAACACAAGTCTGAGTACGGAGGCGGAACAATGTCGTGTGATGAAAAGGAGCTGCGCTTCAAATCCAAGTTCCAACACTCACAAACTGCATCTTAAGAAGCAGCGTAACTACTTATTAACGTCGGCTTCCACTGTGTGTGTGAATATTCATGTGGGCTGCGGCTCCTCATCAGATTTCCCCCACAAGTTCAAACAGAAGCCACACAGGCAGATCGAATCATTTCTCTTTGTACCGGCTCGCAGACCAACCAAGTAAAATATGCACTTTTATTCATTGATAGCATCTTTAGGTTGAGGTAATTGAGTCCTTTTTTTCTTCCCTTGACTGAATGAATAATGACTTCATCTGATCCCGGCGAGCTCGGGACATTTAGACCGGCCATTGTTCGAGGAGAAGGGGATCCTTTTGCTTCTTCAGGCATGCACTGTGCTCTCCGTCTTAATTTTTCTTCATTTTAATCCACCCAAACCCCCTATTTTTCTCAATAGCTCAACCATGAACCATGTAGGGAGGCACTGGGGTGGGGAGACACACACACACACACACACACACACACACACACACACACTCCCCTTACCCTTCCCTTCTCCGTGCCCTGCTACTGGGAGTTTAACAGCAGCTGATAAATCAGTCACACTGGTCCCCCAGCTCTGCCAGTCCTCAGGGAAATGGGCTTGGTGGGGGTTAACGGCAGTGGAGGAATGTTCCTGTGCCCCCTTCACCACCACCACCGCCCCCTCCTTTTCAAAGCAGCTCCTTTATTTGAGGGAGGAGATGTTATGTTCTGCCGTTTTTGTAAGCGTGGTGCGTCAGATGAAAGCCCTCTGTGTGCAGGGCTGCGCTGTGAGCGCTGCCAGCGAGGGGAAGGGCGCTTCTTTATTTGACATCTTTTTCCCACATGCTCCATTGGCTGGGAGATGCTCTCAAAAATACAAAAAACAACTTTGACCCCCTTCTTTCTTTTTTTTTTGTTCTCTTCCTTCCAGAAAGCCATCTCAAGACACAGTTTTTTTAAGGCCTTTTGACCTTCTGCTGCATTCACAGACAACACGTCAGCATGATAATAAAGATGTTTGTGGTTTTACCACGGAGAGAAAGAAAAACTCCGACAACCACAAATATGCAACACACATGATTTGTATGATAAAAGCCTGAATGTCTTTCATTTACTTTCTCCTTTTTTTGTCTGTAGCACATTGTAATGTTTTGAACAGATCAGAAATGAAGATCTATTAATATGCACCCACTGGCCACTTTATTAGGTACACCCAGAGACAACCACTCTAATACAGCAGCCCTGCAATAATCAGGATTATAATGTCTTAGATTATGCATTAGTCAATTGGTGAGTGTTTATACATCTGTACTAAATGTCCTGAAGCTTTGAAGGACGAAACACAAAGGAAGTATTCCAACACTTATCTTGTTGACGTGATCTCTCACCTCCTTCCCCGTTAACAGGTCGGCCTCCTGGACCTGGAGCTGAACCGCCTCACCAAGGCCCTGTTCTTCGCCCAGGTGGTTCTGTCTATCGTCATGGTGGTGCTGCAGGGGTTCGTGGGTCCTTGGCTCCGCAACCTCTTCCGATTTGTCGTGCTGTTCTCCTACATCATCCCCATCAGGTACGGCACTGGGCTCAGTGAAGGTACTATAAAGGAACGTCTCTTATGTCTCGTCTGAATGTGAAATAAATTAAACACACAGAAAAGAAAGTCATACTGAAAATAACGGACCGTCTAACATCCCAGATTATTATGTTATGTTATTATATGTGTTATTTTTGTCGGTGATTGCAACTCTTGGGTTTCCTCTTGTGTAGCTTGCGTGTGAATCTGGACATGGGGAAGTCGGCCTACGGCTGGATGATCATGAAAGATGAAAACATCCCCGGCACCGTTGTGAGAACCAGCACCATCCCAGAGGAACTGGGCCGGATCGTCTACCTGCTGACGGACAAGACGGGTGAGTTGTTGTTGACCGTTGTGATGATCCTCCTGCACCCGTTTCACTGGTGGGACGTCCTGCAGCCCATCAGAAGGGAGAAACCACCCAGCCCATCCTATAGGTCACATGTAAATGATCTAACACAGTATGATAATGAGCCGTCATTATTTCACTGTAAACATCAGCAGCTGAAGAATAAGACCATCCAGGTCATCACTTCCTCCTTCCTCGTCTGTCAGCTGACATCACTGTCTGAGAGTTGAACTCCAGCACGCCCGCTCGGAGCAGACGAGGCTTTTATCGTCTGTTTATCCAGCGTGATGGTTAAAGCACACAGAAAGAAGACAAATCAATCTATCGGGATCCGTTGACCCCACGGCTCTCATGTTTTTGGGGAATTCAGATGACCTGCAATCAGCTTTACGCCCTGTCAGCGCACACCGAGGCGACCGGCGTCCATTAAACAAGGCCAGCGGCCTCGTTTTCCACCGCGGCGTCTGAACACTCACTCAGACTGTTTGTGTGTTTTGTGTTGTTGGTCAGAGAGGACACACAGTCTGTATCTGTAAAGTCATGAGGTCAGTGAGAGGGCAGTTACACCACACCGCAGGTCCCATGATGCATTGCAGCTTTGAGGAATGTGGTTGAATAACTCAAATAACTTCTGTCTGTTGTTGCTGTGAACTTCTGTCTGTCTTATTTATAACATGGAATTTATTTAACATCACTACAAAGCTTTGACAGTACAGAATTAACTGCTTCATACAGCCAGGAAGTCTGAGATCAACCAAGATGCTAGATTATATTTAAATACAATGATGCCGTCCACTTGTGATCCGATCACCAGCAGACAGCTGCACGTGCAGATGAGAACACACTCTCTCGCTCGCCCACGCCCCCCCTCTCCCTTTAATCAACTATTATATTCAATAATTCAACATAATATTTCATTAAATGTATCAATGATAACAAACTCTAAGTGGACGGATGGTTTGAGCTTCACAATCCGAGCTATAATATAATGTAATTTATTGTGCATGACGGAGGTGTGAAGTCGGTGCCTGCAGCATCTACTCAGGATGCTGTTCCTGGCAGGTAGTGGTGCATCAGCGATATCCTTCCCTAATGATTTATGAAGTCTCGTCTTGTGAACTGCAGGAACTCTGACGCAGAATGAAATGATCTTCAAGCGGCTTCACCTGGGAACGGTTTCTTACGGCACCGACACGATGGACGAGATCCAGAGTCACATAGTGCAGTCGTACGCACAGGTGAGTCAACAAATGGAACCAGCCACTTCCAGTGTGGTTCCAGTCGAGGGATGGATCCTTCCTGGCTTGTCTCCGCCTCTCTCTAGATGTGTTAAATCAATTTTTAGATTTAACTAAAGTCTTCCAGGAAAGAAGCCCGTATTGTTCATTCATCCCGGCGTCCCCTGACTCCCCCCCCCACTGTAAGCCAGTGTTTTCCCTCACCGGGTGGCTCAGATCTGGCGGCCGCCTCGACAGAATGATATTGTTCGATCCGAACAGCTGCTCGGCTCTGACGACCATCTGCCCCTCACTCCCTGTGTGTAATCTCAGCTAATGAAAACTGACTCTGACAATCCAGCTGACTCTAACTGTGATGATGCAGATTACAGTCGGACTAGATGACGACCTCATACGACGACGTCACGCTCGTCTAGCTTGGATCTTCTGCGTTACACAACCTCCGACACTAAACCTGTCTTACAGCACAACCTCATGATCCCTCCGTCGACCCACCTTGATGAAGGTGGACATCTTCTGTCCCTACTGTACCCCCCCTCTGCCACACCGTCACCCCCACCCGCCCACCTGGCAGCATTGAAGGTTAATAATATGCCAAAATGAACTGCTCTAGTAGAGCGTGGAGCCTCCTGTCAAACACAACTGGCACAGTGGGCCGCCTGCCTGCTCACACGTCGACACAGTTAAATCGATTTGGTCGGTGTCAGGAAGGGTGGAGCACGTTCAAACCAGATATGATCTGATGAAGACGATGATACACCGTGTAAAGCTGCAGACCAGTTCAGATGTTCTATTTCATCATCGGGCAACAATAGAATGCAACTTGCTCTCAATCTTTCCGAATTGATGCTTCAGCCCAACAAAGGTGAACAATCCAATGTGACTCCCGAACACTGATGCATGTGTGTTTTTTCCACTTCTTCCCAGGTCACCACGCAGCCCTCCGGCGGCAGCAGCACCGGTGGCTCAACGCCGTCCCGCAAGTCCCAGACGTCGGGTCCAAAAGTCCGCAAGAGCGTCAGCAGTCGCATCCACGAGGCTGTGAAGGCCATCGCCTTGTGTCACAACGTCACGCCCGTCTACGAGACGTACGCCGGCGTCAACGGAGAGACCGAGTCCGCCGAAGCCGACCAGGACTTCAGCGATGACAACCGCACGTACCAGGCCTCCAGTCCCGACGAGGTAAAGATGCGGTTCATCTGACTCGTGTGTGAAAGCTGCACCTGGATGATGATTCACTCAGATTCCCGCCAGGTTTAAAGGTTTATTGATGATGCTAACTAATCGTCCGTTCACGAGGAGCAAGTCGGAGGTCACGAACTCCTCCACAGAGGTCACGCTATTTAACCCTCTCTGAGAATTTACTGCTGGAACTGAAGGAAGCAGAAAGGCTTTCTTTGTGTGTCCCAAAGCTCACGGCTGAAGGTTAAAACCAGAGAGAAGGACTGGACACTCGGAGCGGAGGGGGAGATCTGTGATCAGCTGTTGATTTGAACGGAGGCTGTGTTTATTCCTCCCGACACGACGAGGCTTTCTTATGAAACTCGGACGTTCTGCTGCCACGTTAAACAATCAGAATGATGTTAGATGGAATGATAAATCAGTTCGCCCGTCCCGTCCTCCTCCCGGAGTTGATGTATATATTTATCCGTCCCTCCTCTCTTCATTGACTCTGCTGCTCGGCCTGATCAATATTTAATTTTCTCTCCGAGAGGATGAGATAGGTGGAGGTCTGTGATTGTTGTTGGAGAGCTCTCTTCCCCTTCCACTATATGCTTTTGTTCTAGCCCTGTTCTCCCCCTCCTCCTCCTCCTCCCCCGTCTCCTCTCTTTCATCGACTGCAGCATCACCTCTTGGCCACTGTACCTCTGCTGGTGCGACTCTTGGCTCGGCCTCTCTAATGTGATGAGCTGTCATTAAGGAGATGAGGTTGGTGCAGGGGTCATGTGACCTGTTGCTCGGTCCTGCTATGAGCGGCCTCCTCTTATAACCCTGTAATATATCAGACATGTAGCCTTTAATGTGTGCTACATCCCACTACTGCACACATCAGATTCCCGGTTTATATTGTATCAATAATTCATTTAATATTGTGAGTGTTAGCAGGTTAGTACAGGAGAGTTAATTACAAACAATAAACCTCACCACGTCACAAACCTAAGATATATCGGTACGTAACAGAAGAAAGGAGCCAGAGTCTGCATGTCCTCTTGTTGTGCCTGCGTGTTTCCTCCGGGTACTCCGGTTTATTTGGAGACTCTTAATTGCCTGTGAATGTGTGTGTGAAGGGTTGTGTGTTGTATCAGCCCTGTGATTGGCCGGCGGCCCCCCCTCCGTCATGTTCTCTCACTGTTGTCTTGTATTTTAATTTAAACTCTTGCAAGTCTCAAAGTCCCAAACATGCTTCCCTCATTGATCTTAAAACACTGTTGACCTCTGACCCTCTGCAAAGCAGAATTTATGGACCTCAGAGGTCTTCTGGTAACTCCAGCACACACACACACACACACACACACACACACACCTGAGTGATCTTCCCTTCTATTGATACGAAGCTTCTCATCACTGCAGCTTCCAGAAGCCGTTAATGTTTCGGGCAGCGCTGCCTTTGTGATTCACATGATCACTAGAACATCGTGAACACGATTGACCCGATTGATCGTCGTGAAGCGACGAGCAGCCGGCTGCTTCCCGTCCTGCTGTAACACACAAGTCACCTGCTGCAGTCGCACAAAGCTGCAGACTGTTACCGCGGCTCTGATAGCGTAGATGGAAGAGATGGAATCAGGATCCTGAACACATGCTGTGTGTGTGTGTGTGTGTGTGTGTGTGTAGCTGTGTACACACACAGGATAATGACACACAGATGTGTGTTGAGTAAATATAGGCAGCCCCCTTTTTTTCTTTATGGAGCTCAAAGGGGGGGAGGGGGGGGGCAGGAGAAATGATGGGGGTATTAACAGGAAGTTCCAATTTGTAGGTCAGAGTATAATAACAAGCTTTGAGCGAGCAAATTGAAAATGAACCCTTTGAGAATTGAGTCGTGTGCAGCTGAACGCTCACTCGGGGGCCCGGAGTTCCTGCCGCGGAGGAAAAGAGGGAACAGAAAAACACTTATCTGGAGCTGAATGAGAAGAGCACCGCGGCTCTGGAGACGCCGTAACTCCTCATCCTCTGGCATTAAACGATCAGCCTATGCTGTCTCTCTCCAACCTGTTTAGACAAAGAGTTATTTATAATTAGAAGGCGTAAATGTATCAGGTACGTTTCTCATGTGTGTCCTCCCTTCTGGTCCTGTACTCCTGCCGTGTTCCCGTCCTCTTCCTCAGGTGGCGCTGGTGCGCTGGACGGAGAGCGTCGGCCTGACCCTGGTGAACAGAGACCTGGCCTCCCTGCAGCTGAAGACCCCGTCAGGACAGATTCTCTCCTTCGGCATCCTGCAGATCTTCCCCTTCACCTCCGAGAGCAAGAGGATGGGCATCATCGTCAGGGTGGGAACCTTCTAACACCCTGCGTTATATTTAAAGTCTGTCTGAACATTGTAATTTGTTAACCTGATAACACGACATTCATTATAGAAATGTTGAATGTGGTTTGATTCAGGAGGAGTCGACAGGAGACATCGCTTTCTACATGAAGGGTGCTGATGTTGCCATGGCGAGCATCGTCCAGTATAACGACTGGTTGGAGGAAGAGGTAAAGATCACCAATCCTGATGATAACAAGTTAATCCCACATGTTGTTGTCCATATAATCCTTAAGATGCCCTCTTGTTGCTCACTCTGATCGGACCAGCACATCATCTGGAGGACTTGTCAGCAGGGCCGTGACCGCATGAGAAGATACACTCTGTTATAATCTCTTTCTAAGCGATTTAAGATTACATAACACATCTCTTTCAACCTGAACACTTTTCTGTCGTCGCCGTGACAACAAGGAGCCTTTGGTCTCCAGGCCTCCTGGTTTGACAGCAAGCGCTGTTAAAATAATCTCAGACACACAACGGGAGGATTAAAAATGCATGAAAAAGATCAGTTAACCAGCCTCCCTTCACGCTGCACGTACGTGATGAACTCACATCGGTCCGATAACCTCTTGGAATCAGGACATTCACGGAGAATTCAACAGGCCGCGTCTGCTGGTCGAAGGTCTTGTGTGCGTATGTTCATAATTATATTGGCATTATTGAGTCATTTAGCACCGGGGGCAGCTTTTGATTTAATTAGTGACCTAGATAAAGTAATTACAGTATGTCATATTCCTGAACAATGGTGCTAATGATGTCCTGTTGGCTATAATACACTGCTGTCATCAGTCAGCCCACTACAGAGACCCTCGTCAATAACCAATCAACAGGGACGATCCGCCTCATCGGGGTTTCATATCAGAAATAAAGCCGCCGTCTCTTTTGTTTTACTGTGTCCTCTGAATTCCCCCCCGGAGGCGACGTTATTCACTATTGATTCATTTGGCTTGTTTGAAACAATATGCAGCTATTGACCCGGCTGTACGCAGCGCAGGGGAAGAGATGATCTGCTGCACGTTTGATTCCATGAAGCTTCATCGATACAGAAATAGATCAAATCTGTCCTCCATGGTTCTCTCCCCTCCCTCAGTGTGGTAACATGGCCCGAGAAGGTCTGAGAACACTGGTGGTGGCCAAGAAGTCCCTGTCTGAGGAGCAGTATCAGGACTTTGAGGTATGAACCAGCTCTTTACACCATCAAATGCATCTCTCAAGTTTTCACTTTCTTATTGTGAACCTGAGCCGTCCTCCTCCCCCTGCTATGTAGAACCGCTACAACCAGGCCAAGCTGAGCATCCACGACCGAGCCCTGAAGGTGGCAGCGGTGTTGGAGAGCCTGGAGAGGGAGATGGAGCTGCTTTGTCTAACTGGTGTGGAGGACCAGCTGCAGGCAGACGTCAGGCCCACGCTGGAGCTGCTCAGGAACGCTGGCATAAAGGTCGGCAGGGACTCGGATCCAAATTTAAACCTCACACACATCAGAAACTATGACGAGGACCAACTGACTAACCTCTTCCTGTCTTCCGTCCTGCCCCTGGTTGTCCCCAGATCTGGATGTTAACAGGGGACAAGCTGGAGACGGCGACATGCATCGCCAAAAGCTCCCATTTGGTCTCCAGAAACCAAGACATCCATGTTTTCCGGCCGGTACGCTGTTGATGCTTCCGATCGTAACGCCACCCACTTCCATCAGAGACGGCCTGAAGCCTGAATGTTTCATGACTAATTGTATTGTGTGGCTCTCGAGCAGGTTTCAAACAGAGGAGAGGCCCATCTGGAGCTCAACGCCTTCAGAAGGAAACATGACTGTGCTCTGGTCATCTCTGGAGACTCCTTAGAGGTACTGAGGCTCAGCGGCGCAGCTCACGGTGACATTTCCCTCCACAGCAGATGATGCTGACGATGCAGCCAAGCAGGCTAAGAGACAGTCAGACGTGGTTCAGCCAAAACAAACACTGAGGGAAGTCTCGCCTCGGTGTTACAACCGGCTGACGTCCAGTAAACTCTGATCTCCGTCTTGTCGCAGGTGTGTTTGCGGTACTACGAGCATGAGTTTGTGGAGCTGGCGTGCCAGTGTCCCGCGGTGGTCTGCTGCCGCTGCTCCCCCACTCAGAAGGCCCAGATCGTCACGCTCCTGCAGCAGCACACCGCCAACAGAACCTGCGCCATAGGTGGGTGTCGACAGGAAGGACGTTGGCTCCCGTCCACAAACAGCCTGGGAAACTCAGCCGGTCCTCCAGGGAGGAAGATATTCTGGTGTAACATAATCTATTGGACAGGTTGATTAAATAACCAGCCCGGTTTATTCTCCGGGAGACGTGAATGAGAGATGCCTCCGGGTTATAAATTGTCCCGGCTGTGACACAGACTGGGTGCTCGTAAGAGATATTTATTAACCACTCAGATGTGCATTACTGCCTGCAGCCACAGGATGGCAGTCAAAGCTCGCTAGCAGATGATGTAGCTCTCTTTTCTAAATCTCTGCTTGGTTTCTCTCACAGGTGACGGAGGGAACGATGTCAGTATGATCCAGGCTGCAGACTGCGGCATCGGAATAGAAGGAAAGGTGAAGGATTGCAACTAGATTCAGTCTGAGAAGCTCTGATTGATGTTGAATAAACCTATTAAGCACTTAGTTCATTAGGTCATTTAGCTGAACTGATTAAAGCTTTTCGGAACAAGTCTGTTATAATGTGTGTTTGAACTACATCTGGATTATTGCTTCAACAGGAAGGCAAGCAGGCGTCGCTGGCTGCAGACTTCTCCATCACCCAGTTCAAGCACATCGGCCGGCTGCTGGTGGTTCACGGCAGGAACAGCTACAAACGCTCCGCAGCTTTGGGCCAGTTCGTCATGCACAGAGGGATGATCATCTCCACCATGCAGGTGCATCGTCAGTCCTACCGTTTGACACAGTGACGTCAGAGACTCACTGATTCTATAATGACTTGTTGTCCATCCTCAGGCTGTCTTCTCCTCCGTGTTCTTCTTTGCCTCCGTTCCCTTGTACCAGGGATTCCTCATGGTCGGGTATTTATCTCTTTATTTGTTTTCTAATTGTCTCATGATGATGTTAGTTGTTGTTGAATATTTCCTGCAACAGAGTGTGTTCCACCCTCAGCATGTGAACCTCCTCTCTGCAGGTACGCCACCATCTACACCATGTTCCCCGTGTTCTCCCTGGTTCTGGACCAGGATGTGAAGCCGGAGATGGCTCTGCTCTACCCGGAGCTTTACAAAGACCTCACCAAGGTGCGAAGGCTTCCTTTTAAGAGGAGTTGCATTAGATTAACGAGCAGGTTGCACCATGTGATAGTATATCACACTCATGTGTGGTGTTTGTGTTTCAGGGACGTTCGCTGTCCTTCAAGACGTTCCTCATTTGGGTTCTGGTCAGTGTGTATCAAGGTAAAGCGAGCAAACCTTCAATATGACAGCTTCTCATTCCCAACCACCGTATCTTTCCTTGTGTCTGATGTCGCTCCCTCGTCCGCCTCAAACTCCTCGACCGTCTCTTTCTCAGTATCTTAGGTTTCCAGCTTTTACATGCCGGCTTTTGTCCGACCGGTAAATCGATATTTCTGTAATGGCTAAGCCATGCCGGTTTGAGAAAAAGATCCATGTTCCTGCTCAGGCATGACTTCCTTTAATTAAAGGAGCGGGTCAGGACGATATGAGAGCACAGCAGCAAAAGGAAGAAGGAAAATATGAAGGGCCGGATCTCAGGGGTTAAATTATTGCAGAGTTTGACTCGCTGGAATGTTCAGTATGAAGAGGCAATTATGTGATCAGTTATAGGCTATTAGACTCGTTTGGAGTTATAAAAATACAGCAGGAGCCCAAAGATGAGTGAACGTCTGGATGCTTGAAGAGTGCGACAACACTCAGACACTCGTTATCTTCAGACACATGAATCTTCAACTCCAGTGGCCCAAGAAACTGTTTGTACTGAGTAGTCGAACACGTCGGAGCCAGACGGTAGCTGGAACTTTAACAAGTATGTTGACAGGCAGGAGACAATTTCTTTTTTTGAGGTTCTGAAAAACATCTTGCAGAATAATAAGGAAGTCTGCAGCCGTCAGTGGGCAACCCGTCAGGCCACACATTCCATTTGACAGTTTCCTTCCTTCCTTCCTCAGGCGGCGTCCTCATGTACGCCGCGCTGGTGCTCTTTGAGTCGGAGTTCGTGCACGTGGTCGCCATCTCCTTCACGGCGCTCGTCCTGACCGAGCTGCTGATGGTGGCGCTGACGATCCGGACGTGGCACTGGCTCATGGTGGTGGCCGAGTTCTTCAGCCTGGGCTGCTACCTGGCCTCGCTGGCCTTCCTCAACGAGTACTTTGGTAGGTCTTCAGTCCTTGTACTGCACATCACGTATACACTTTGGAACGGTTGACGAGCACAGACGAATGAATGTTCCTCTTCTGTTGGATGTCGGTTCAATGTGGTCCTCAGCTGTGTGCTTCTTATCGCTGACGCCTCCTCTCCTCTCTGTCCTTCTGTTTCTCTGATCACTGCCAACCTTTTAACTCTGCGTTGTCTCTACTTCTGCTGCTCTTCTTTTGCTTCTGTGTGTCGGCGGCAGGCATAGGCAGGGTGTCCTTTGGAGCGTTCCTTGGTAGGTTCCTCAGCCCGTAACAGAATCTCTGGTCATCTCCTTCAGTCATGTTTCCATCCTCTCACACTGCAGCTCTTCTCTCATTTGTCTCGTGTCGTCTGTTCCACTTTCGTGCTGTTACAAAAACTCCCAGAACTTCTGTGATCACATCCAAGATCATCTAATCTTGACCGTAGTGCAGCTGTTCATGTTGCCTGCATGTCTCTCTGAGGGGTTTCACGATATCAATCGTACAAGTTAACAACATCCGCCTCTGATCAGACCGCTGACGTCCACCTGTGTCCTCTCCCAGACTTGTCCTTCATCACCACCTGGCCTTTCCTGTGGAAGGTCTCCTCCATCACGCTGGTCAGCTGTCTTCCTCTCTACATCATCAAGTACCTGAAGCGCAAGTTTTCGCCGCCGAGCTACTCCAAACTTTCCACGTGAGCCGACTGTGGATTTCTACTTGGTGCTTCTCAGCACTTTGTCTTCCCTCGGCGACGCCCGGTGGACGGACGGGTGACCTGCTGCCGCGAGGCTCCACGGAACCAGACGGTCAATAACTACTGCCACTCAGACTGGGGATTACTTGAAAGAGAACGAGCACATAAAGAAGACTATAACAAGGAAGTGGCTGAAGGCCTGAAGGTCTTTTGTTTTTTAAAGCAGTTCAATCAAGCATCGCTTTCATTTTTTTACTCTAAGTATTAATTCCTTGTCGGATGATCCACTGAACCGTGTTACTGAAGCCTCTAACATTGCTGCTGCTGTTAATGTTAACTCACTTCGCTCAGCTCAGCAGCACCCAGACAGACGTTTGTCTCTAATCTCCATCGTATGAACACCAGCGCTTCATAACAGCTGACGGCCTCGATCCTGCAGCACTGCTTTGTATTTCCTTACATGAATGATGTGCCGGCAGCCGTCCGGTCCCGCCCCTGTCAGGACGCGGAGGCGGCGTAGGTCGATGTGTCGAAGCTGCGTTTCGCAGCGTTGGATTGTTGAATCAATCGGGGCAACTGAGCTCCGCCCACTGCTGCTCCATTCATCAAGTGCGACTTCGCCCGGGCTGACGTGGAGGAATGAGTTCTATCATTCGCTCCTCGTGTCCGTGAAGTGTCGCAGCACGGTGATCTGTTCAGTTCCAGGTCGTTCACCTTCTGTTCAACTGGTCAAGTACAATCACGACGTGGTTGAACTCGGGTTGATGGTTCCTACATGTCGTTGTAAACGCTGTAAACTGTAGCGACACTTTTACAAACAGATGTTTGTTCTTTACAATCTGATGATTCCAGATGTTGATTCCAGTGTTTTGGGTTCCAACCTGTGTTCCTGCTCTGAGTCCCGTCTCCTCCCAGCCTGTCTGTTATTTATAATATATGTTATAGATCGATGAATAATAAAACAATAGATCCTAAAAGATGCCTCTCACTGGAATCCCAGTTCTTAAATTCCACTAGATGGCCACTAGATGGAGGTAGAGACTAAATCCAAAGTGAAGGACGAAGGTCTTCAGGTGGAAACCTGGACGAGTCTTTAGTTTCTTCCTACAATCCTCCAGGCTGCTGGAAATGGAAGTTTTCTGACAAGTCATGGAATTTTTAATATTTGTACATGAGAGTAAATGTGGTAAAATAAACGCTGGTGAATCTTATTTTACTCCAATAAATGTTTATTTTATATCAAACCAAACAGCTTGTCATTGATTTTAGTTGAATATACGAACATTGACGTGCAGGTTTTCCGTGTGCTTGTTTTCAGAGGATGTTTAATCATTCAAATTAGCCTCTGAAAGTGTTGGAATGAACCCTGACAGGAGCAATGCAGTCACATTGTGTTATGATGCATTTACAGTTTCCTCTTTAATTGATTCATTAACAGTCTGCTGCCCCTCTAAAGTGGAACATAAGTTACTTTATTCCTAATTCTAAAAGCCTCACTGACCGCTGCTGTTTGATACTTTAATACGACTGAAATATGATCAGACTGAAAATAAAACCTCAGTAGTCTCGTTTTGTTTCCGTCCTCTGTAACCTGCAACCTCCGTCACCCTGTTAACCCAACAATACCTCAAGATATATTTACTCCATCAGGTGTTGTTTTACACCGTGGGGAGCGGTTGACCTTCTGGGTGTCACGAGTCAACAGGGAGACGACGCTCGGCCGGTTTCATACTCGTCATCCAGCAAATGTAAATGTTAGTTAGTTCCATCATTATTCCCACAGCAGCCAGACCAGCGCCGGGCTGCAGAGGACAGGTCATGACATCTATGACACCAGTAATCTGCGTCTGCCTTGTACAGCTGACGGAGGTCTGTCCTCTGAACCGGTTCGTATGTCTTACATGTCCGTTATCCCCAAAACAGAGTCCTTGTCCTGACTGCTGTGCGGCGCGTGGAAACACTTCAACGCATACACACGACAAACTCTTCCCACGTTGGAGAAGCTGATGGAGTTCTGCTCAGGGGCACCGTATCTTCTGGAATCCGGTACAGCTGCAGATAATCACGAGTCCAGTTTGACACCCTGGACGAGGTTAGCTTGGTTGTGCTCCCATTTTCTGGAAGCAGAAAACGTCCCTGTACTGTTGTTGCTTCATGTCCCTTAGTTAGCACCTGTGCGACGTTCTGGACGGTCACGAGCGTCTTCCTGTCATCTGGAATATCCATGAACTCCGCAGAGGTCTTGTGGAGGAATGGGACAACATTCCACAAGCTTCAATCAACGATCTCATTTGTTTGGTGAAAGTGTCTTCTTGACTTCAGGTACCTGCAATATTTGGTTAAAGTTTTTAGTTCCTTGTGTGGTGAAGCATTAATGTCGATGAGCAGAGCTGCAGTAGGAAAACATCTGCCCCTGCAGTAATTACAGATGATGCCTTTAATCGGAGGCTCTATAGACGGAGACTGGATGTAAAAACAAAAAGATGTTTAAGCATGTAATCTAACGCCGTCATTGCAGGCAATGTGTTATCAATTTCTCCCCAGCGGAGGAAGAAGCGCTCTGCGATGAATGTGATGGTCCGATGGTTTTAACATGTTAGACATGTTCTCTTTCATCTCCTGGCTTTAACGTAGCAGCCGCACATCTACGGGAGGGAAAGAACTACCATATAGGTTGTATTTAACTGTTCCTATGCAGCAGCGTTGAGCGGCGTTTTTCCATACGGAGGGTTAATGTGCTGCACGAGGAGCAGAGGTAGAGTGACTAATGATTTCTTTTAACAACAGAGAACCGTTTGTCTTTGTCGGACGAGGCTTCCGTTACATGTAGAGTGGAGGTATGTTGATGAACTGTCTTTTATGTAGAGCACATTATGACAATTTAAAAACGTTGTAATTAAAATGTGGGTACGAAAACAAAAGTCCTCGAGCTGAAGTTTAAATTAAAACCACTTTGCACCTTAAGAGTCACAGTAACAGTGAGTCACTGTTGCATGCCGGAGCTGCAGATGTTCTGCAGATGTGCAACAACTCGACTTCTCATCTCTCTCTCTCTGCAGAGCTCTTCACCCGGCTGCGGCGGCTGAAAATGGGACGATACAAGAGCCTGGTCACATTCCAGCATGCAGCAACCTGAAAGCTTGTGAGTGTGAAACAACTCATGCTGAGGAAGATTCTTCCTTAGAATAAAGGTTGACCCACTCAATCCTTTATTTACCTTTTAATATAGCTTCACTGTAAGTTCACAGGAAGTCGGTTTATTGCTTTGCCAAACGTAGCAGAGGCAGTTGGTCGGCCTTTGATTTCAGATGAGGTTTGATCAGCGTGTGTTTGTTTGCCTCAACAAAAGATATTTTTTGCAGCAGCAGTTTGACAGTCAAATGTGTTTACATGCATTCAGTACATTCTCTACCTGCACAGAGCCGCCGTGCAGAGCCAACAACCCCGTTGGAGAATCTGCTGAAGCAGCTCGTCTTCACTGCGAGGGACGTGACAGCGGAGCTGCTCCTCCCGTCGGATGCAAGTGAATATTCTGATGTTTCATCACTTGTACGACAAATTGCCTCCTTGTTATGATAAAAAAAGAAATGACTCCATAACTTAATTTGAAGTCCTTCAGGATGAGACGCTTGTCAACACTTCATCCAGCCCCGTAAGTGGGATAGAAACCTCCGACTCTGCAGAAATATCAGACGCACGGAACATTCGTCAAATTTGTATTTTTTTTTGCTGCTGTTATATTCGCCAAAGGGAGACCTGCCATTATGCCATTATGCTATCTGGTTACTAAGCAGCTGGCTTCTCCAGTCATATTCCATCTGGCTGGGCTTGTTATTAAATTCCATAGCACAACAACCAGTCCAGATAAAGTTACTGGTAATGATATTCCCCGACTGGCTCCATGCGGGAGACTACTCCTCTTTCCAGGGGTCCAATTGGGATCCGTGTCTAACATTCAATTATTCGTCCATTCAAGATAAATCCCAATTGTTCAGCTCCTGTTATTTCCAAATGGCACGCTGCGGCCGTGTCCTGCCAGAAAAGTACTTGTGTGATGCGGAATCTTCCGAGGGGGGAAAACGTGACCGCAGGTTTGATGCTCTAATTGCAGGATTGGCAGGGAAATCATTAACACCTCTGAGACGCCCTGCAGCGAGGCCCTGAACCTTAAACCAGGAGATCAGGCTGCACTTTCACTGCACAGCTTCCAGATGTGAATGTGTAGAATTCTGAGTGATCCCAGAAAAAAAAGAGACGCTCAGTCAATAAAGTTAAACCGAAAACTTCAGGGCTCACGAAGGCCTTCAGAAGACACACCAACTGAGTTCAGCTGTTCCCATGGCAACACGGTGACTCAGTGACGAGCCCACAGGTCACTGGTCGTCCCCAGTCCTTTCTGGGTGGGGTTAACATGTTCCCTGTCTGCGTGGGTTTTCTCCAGGTTCTCCGATTTCCCCACAAACTTAAAGACATGTTAGGAAGTTAATACTCCTGATGGAGCTGATGTGTCCTTTTCTTGTTGTTGAGTTCTTTGCCCGTTTAGTGCTACGGTGACTTCCTGCAGTCCTCTGAAGGAAGTGGGGTTGTAACACTCGTCACTGCAGGCAGCACAGCAGCAACAAACGGCTCCATGGTAACTGTTTCCCCGTTGCTATTCTGGCTTCATGCGAGAGCCTCCGTGCACGTGGAGGCTGAGCAACCATGACAGTGGTGAAGGACAGTAAAAGTGCTGTGTGCCGCCGGGGTAGCGCCCTGACTTCTCCTTGGCTCCGAGGCCTGTGAGGGAAACAGAAATTAACCTCCCGGCCCTCTTCAAACACTCACTCAGCTCTGAGATCTCCTCCCTCGGCTGTAACCAGGCGACAGCCTTCACAACAGGAAACAGGACAGGGGATTCCGTCACGAGCGGCCCGAGAAAAAGGAGAACATTGATGGGAGACAGGAAGTCTGACTGTAAGAAAATGCGGGGGTGGTCAGGGGGGGGGGGGGGGGGGGGGGGGCGGGGGGGCCCCCCCCCC
>CAAKHC010014708.1:0-14862 GCA_901007825.1 Macroramphosus scolopax | reverse complement strand
GGGGGGGGGGGGGGGGGGGGGGGGGGGGGGGGGGGGGGGGGGGGGGGGGGGGGGGGCACCGCTCCTCCTGAGGTCGAACAACAACACAGCAGAACAGCAGCGCTGCCTCAAAGCTTAAACATGACCATGATATGATCACAAGGCCGGTGACTCCTCAGTGACTCCCCCACCGTCAGGTGGTGGTGAACCTTCCCTCCACTGCAGGGACGCTGCAGCAGCACGTACGCTGGTTCTGTTTCATAATACATTATTATTTATCTTTTCTTGCCTCTTTTCATGCAACTTAAAGCTCCGTCAGGCACCTTCTGACGTTCCACTTCTGTTGTTTAAAGAATCTATTTACTGTGTTTTTATTCTACATCAAGACACGTTTTATAGAGAAAATACAAAGAAGAACAGTCACACGTTTCCCTGCTGCTTCGTTTTCCAAAACAAGCAGGTGATCCAGCAGCGGAGGCTTTTTTTGGGCTGCTTGTTTCGCACTTTGTGAAATAACTTACACCGCCGTCCAACATTCCACCGGGTTGCTGTTCAGTCACAAGTAAAGCCAGGAGCTGGATTCTGAGGGTTCGGAGAGTGGAAAGAAAAAGCAGCGAGTCGGGGGTCTTTTCCATCCCGCAGCAGCCAAACCGCGTCATACCAGGCCGGCTGTTTGGAAGTTTTGGCAGTGACCACATACGGGATGGCAGAGGACGAAATATGTACGTGGGTTTGTGACAGCCCCCACCCCCCTCCTCCTCCTCCCAGACTCCTCAGATTATGATACACCAGGAAAAAATGGGAGACACAGCTGGGCAGCAGGACTCACAGGGGAGACCAAGTATGAATGTTTCCAGAAAAACACGAGGAACCGCGATCGGATCGAATTAGCAAAGTGATCGGGTCGATCACGAGCCAAGAACATTGATTAACCAAAGGACTGCACTGTATAGGATGGACAGTGTGTTTGTGTCGACCTGCACACAGTTTGTTTTCAGGTGTAATATGACGACGCTGTGAGTGTTCAGCTGATCACTCGGGTCCACGTCGGTGAGGGAACCACGACAGCAGACAAACCAATGCAAGGAACCAAACGACGGGAAGGGAACACAAACAAACCCTGATTATCACACCGATATTGAAGGACTTTACGGTCTCGGCCAACAAGGTAAAACACTATAAAACCTTTAAACTGATATGAATGGGTCAGATTGAACACATGACTTGGACTCACCGTGAGGAAGTTAAAGGTCGTATTTAATGCAGCTCTTCTCTGCTGACACACGGCTGTAAAGACATCAGAGAGGCTCCTCTCTTCTCTTTATCATGTCTGAGTCATCAACCGCGTGTCACTGTTGTTTCTTATTATCCACCCTTCTCTCCTTTCAGCTGCGGCCTGTTACCAGCGCTGCTAACCACCAGCAACAGGCCTGTTACCAACGCTGCCTGTTACCAGCGCTGCTAACCAGCACCAGCTCGACGCTGCAGTGATGCAGAAGGATCCACGAGGCAATCAGCAGCAGAGCTATTTATTATTAGCGGACGTGTGCAACTGTTTACTGCAGCACATGTTTCGGTTACGCATAACTATGGATCGCGCCAGTTGAGCCGCCTGACCCCGACAGTTTTTCCATGAGGTCAAATCAAACGAGCGGGCTCCTTCAGACGACTGCCGGGGCACCGCGCCACGTCCCCACGAGGAAGCAGGCGGCTAGGGTTTCACAAGTGCCGTCACTCCCTCCCTCTGACGCTCCGCCGGCCGTTCACCAGTGGGCTGAATATGGCTGAAGCATGTGGGGCATGAGTGTGGTGTTGCTGCGCGATGGAGACGATGGAGGAGGATGAAGATGAATACCGGCCTGCAAACTGAGAAAGTTACACCATGAAGACCAAACATGGAGTTAGACACACGTTGTAGAAACGTAGTCACTGCTTGTCTCTTTGCATTTTACAAAGGATAAACCTCCTTATATTCTTAGTGTTTAGCAGTTCAGTATCGTGGCTGGAAAACCTCCAGAAAACCTCCAGAAAACCTCCAGAAAACCTTCAGAAAACCTTTCATCCCTGTTTCCAACAGCGGGCATCACAACACAACAATGGCTGACTACGTCTTCTCCTCACTAGTGTTGGTCCTGAATCGACTGGAGAGGGCAGATAATCCCGCCCCCGACCTCGGACATGTTCTAGGTTCTAGAGCAGCGAGGTTCCTCTGCCGCTCTGGAATTGGTTCTACTGAACGTGAGCCGGAGTCTCTTTGGGCACCAGCTCTGAACAGCTTTAAAGGAGGAAGAGCAGCTCCTCTCAATGCACCTCATCTAAAATACATTGTTCTTTGTAAATACACAAAGCAGAACCCCAACATGACTCTCCCAGCACGCCACTAAGACTTAAGCAAATGATCCTGACTGCAACAAGGACGACCTTTAAATAGAGAGAAATTTGCCCCCCATAAGTGAGAGTTGACAGCGGCCCTCCACCAGCAAACACTCAGCTGATGAGGAGCTGCCTCCTCCAGGGATGGACAGACTCCTCGACAGCCACCATGTGACTATTATCATCCCGGAAACCACAGGCCGCCAGCTGCCGAGAGATCCAGACCCGCCAAAGATAGCAACAACCCTGCCGGCCTGGCGCTGAGTGCATTGAGGAGAGAGGCCGAATGAGTATCCAGCGACCGCAGTGAGCGGCCTGCCGACGGCCCTGTGAAGATTCTCAGTTCAGCATATCAAATGACTGGGTGAAGGACTTGATTTTTATATCGTCCGTCTATAAAAATATGGATAATTATGCCTCTTTTCGTGCCCTGCAGATGTGCAGTCTGTCAGGAGGAAGTGGTAAAGCAATTATTTGCCTTTGCAATAACGTCTAACCCGCATGAGGTGAAGATCAGAGGGCCGTTTTATGTACGTCTCATGAAGCAGCAACTCCGGCTGTACGTCCAGCTCACCTGTCCTCGTACCTGCTGCTGCAGCTGCTGCTGCTGCTGCTGCAGCTCTGGAAAGCCCGTCCGCTGTGATGAATTACTCCTACAGTAATGACTGGCAGCAGGTTTATGTAAAACGCTCATGAGGATTAGACGGCACATAAATCTTGATTGGGGAGACTCCATGTGCAGCGTCCTGCTCCCGTGTGTGAGGCCAGAGGGGAAGATACAGATGTTCATGGATGGTGGTGAGGGGAAGGGGAAGGGGGCACACTTTAGGGTTACCTGGACAACCACTAACATCCACTGATGGTGAGAGGCAGGAAACAGACGAAGAAGAGGAGCCTTCGTTCTTTGAGGGTCAGCGAACCCACAGACGGGGCGGGGAGCTCGACGAAGACTTACACAGGTCATCCTCAGACATCTGATGAACAGCTGACTTGGATGCAAGAAGCCAGACGTTTAACTAAACATGAAACAGTTTAACATCCAACCAAGTGACACCGGACTTCATCCAACGTTTATCTCAGAAATATTAGGATAAAATAAAAAGATGATATATATTTAATTTTACCAAATACTTTAAAGTAAAATCATAATTATGATATTTAAAACATCATTATCAACCAGTATGAACGACATATTTGAACCCTGATTGTTCTTCCTCATCATCATCTTCGCTGCACAGATCAGTGATGCTACTGTCCATGTTTAAAGACTATTGTTGCCTCCAAAACATTTGAAAAAAGGACATCAGGGGAAAAAAGCAGAAATCTTTCCCCTAACGAGCTGAGTGTTTGTTCCCCTCCTAACGTCCTGCACGTGGTCCTGCACGGTGCAGCATCGGAGGATTCCTGCTTCCCCTGCCAGCTCCTCTAATTGGGCTCCGATCTTGGCGCTGGAAACCCCAGAGAGAGAGAGAGAGAGAGAGAGAGAGAGAGAGAGGATCTCCATTGGACACCATGTGGCGGTCGGAGCGCAGCTACGTCACCGGTGGGCGGGGCGCCGCCGCCGAGGTGATCCCCGAGTTTAAAAGCACCGAAGTCTCCGAGCGCCGGAGCAGTGCGTCACAGCGAGCCAGCAGCAGGATCCCCCGGCACAGACATCCCGGTGATGATCCTACACACACTGATCACTCAGCTCAGTTAGTTCCTGTCAGTCGGTTCGTTTTGTTTTGTCTCTGTTTGCTCGCGGTTTTTTTTTTTTATTATTCTTTACGTCCTGGGAATGTAACAACTCCACTACATGGATAAGGAATCCATCTGCAACTGATTGATTCCAAACAGAGGAAGATGAAATCTGCTGAAGAAGGTGAGAGACTTGTGTTACTTCTCATAGTCACTCTGTTTCTGCTAAAAGTTTCTTTGAATTCAAACTGTCATGACTGTTGTAAACACTCTTGGTTTCAATCGGTGGACGTGTGATAGATATTAGATGCCCTGCTCTCTCCTCTCTGTTGAAAGCAGAGCATTCAGTTGTTCACAAGCAGGGTACAGATGCCTGCTTGTTTGGGCAAGGTGGGCGCGGTTGTGCTTGACTGAAAGTGCTCCCAGAAATAGCCAGAATTGAAGCTGTGCTAATGACTGACACGCCATTGTGGGCAAGTCAGTGAATGATTTAGAGCCCAGTATTGAGCGGAGTCATCTGATGGCACGGTCCCCTCAGGCTGACTTCAACATCCGCAGCCTAATTTTAGAAAACAAACAGCTCACTTCTCCTGTGTCTCACACCGCAAGCAGCATTAAGCATCATTTTCTTTTATTACGAGGAGTCATTAGGTGCAGCACTGATGTCATCCACTTTACGGCCGGCCCCTGTAATTCCCTTAAATTTACAGCAGACAGGAGTTGTGGCGATTGCATCAGTCTGCATCCGTATCAATGTGCTCCACTGTGGCCACGCTCACCCGTTCAACCTCAGATGTCTCATGCACCCCTCCGCCCTCGCCACAGACAGGCGGCTTCTTGTGACCCAGCAGGAGCTCTGGCAGCGGATCACGACCTTCCCTCTGCAGGGTTCGGTGTGCACCTTCACAGCAGGCGCACAAACGAATCATATCCTTCTTGTGTTTATTTTCGAGAGCTGTTGGAACATGAAACTAGCCAACAAAAACACATGCAGGTCTTAAGGACGGTGCAGTTTATGGTCTGCAGCACGTGCGTTCAGCGTCTTGCAGAGTTAGGTGGGAAAAACCCCACCTGGTTTTGCCTTTGGTAATAATAACTGGAGTTATTTTGGCGGCTTCATCCGTGTCTCCTGCCTAGTTTTCTTTGTACAATTTGAACCAGTCATAGATCTTTCGGTGCCAGTGGTCTGACTGTGTTGTTTGGACAGGCAGTATATTTTCTGCATCAGGAAGTAGCCAGAGCCGAAACCAGTAGCCAAGCTGTTCTTTTGCCATTATAGGCAACACCCCTCTAACAGCTCTGGTCTCAGCGAGGGAGCAAGTGACTTATCATGGCAATAAACTCAGTCTGTCTGCTTTCCAGATGCGTATGGCTACACGCCAAACATCAGTCTGTCCCTCCCGCTGGGCAACCCTTGTCTTCCAACCCAGTACCACAGCCTCCAGTCCAGCCCCACGATATCTGTCTCCGTCTCTGAGCCCCACAGTTACGACACCCAGGACAACATGAGCACAGCCGGCTACTATTCGCCTTCAGGCATCCGTCCAAACGGGGCCCCGACCCTGGAGAGCCCTCGAATCGAGATCACTGCCTACGGTCAGTTTCCTGAGGATGAGGTGGAGGAAAACAACCTTCCTGTTGTGAAGCGAGTCAACTCCATCGTGACGCTGACCCTCCCCAGTGTGGATGGTTACCGTGACCCCAGCTGCCTGAGTCCGGCCAGCAGCATCTCGTCTCGCAGCTGCCACTCTGATGCATCCTCCTACGAATCGAGCTTCTCCTACAACTACGACAACTCGCCCCAGAACTCCCCCTGGCAGTCTCCTTCTGTCTCCCCGAAGAGCTCCACCCTCGCGTTGCCGGGCGATGGCTGCGGCCCCGGTGGTTCCCCCCGACACTCCCCCTCCACCTCCCCTCGCACAAGTGTGACAGATGACACCTTTATAGGTCAGCGTGGCTCCAGGCCCAACTCCCCGTGTGGTGCAAAGAGGAAGTACAGCTTCAACGGGGGCGGGGCTTCACACAAGCACTTCCCCTACTCGCCCAACCACTCCCCTGGGCCGTCTCCACAGACGTCCCCTCGCCTCAGCATCACCGAGGAGAGCTGGCTGCCGAACACCAACCAGTACACCAACTCGGCCATCCTGGCAGCCATCAATGCCTTGTCCACGGACGGGGGGGCTGACCTCGGGGAGGGCATCCCCACGAAGGCCCGCAAAACCAGCGTGGAGCACAACCCCACCGTCAACCTGAAGATGGAGCCCGGAGGCGAGGAGCTGAATCCTGTGGAGCTCTGTCGGGATGAGCACCCGTCCACCCGCGTGCTCCTAAAGAAGGAGGGCTACTGCAGCGGGTTCCTGGACGTACCCCAGCACCCGTTCCCCTGGTCCAAACCCAAGCAATATGTCAGGTAAAGAGTTTGAATGATATCTGTAGAATCCTGAAGAAGAGATTAAAGAAGAAAAAAAAAAAAAAACACGTCAAACAAATTTGTTACAGTTTTCTTTGCCAGTGCAGAATATTTACTGAAGAGAAGCATGTCTGTGATTCATAACAGCTTTATCACACAGTCTGACACATGGAAGATAAGCTCCTCCCACCACACACACACATGACACGTTGACATGTTGGATGTGTTTCCGCCCGACAGCCCGGCCCTGCCGGCCCTCGACTGGCAGCTGCAGTCCAGTTCTGGTCCGTACACCCTGCAGATCGACGTGCAGCCCAAGTCCCACCACCGGGCCCACTACGAGACGGAGGGCAGCAGGGGAGCGGTGAAAGCTATGGCAGGAGGACACCCGGTCGTTCAGGTCTGCTTGTTTCTCAGCTTCTTTGGCCTTTTGATGTCAGCAGCAGGGACGACCCCAAATCACACGTTGCATGTTTGTCCGGTCTGTGAGCTCCAAACTCAGCCTGACCAAACACTGGTTTTCCCCTCTTTGATTGTCTCGTATAAACACTTTAATGATGCGCAACAGTCCAGTATTTCACAAGCAGGTGAAACTCATAGAACTTTCTCATTCTGCCTCCTCCGCGACACCCTCGTGGACCCTGAACCTCATGTTGGACACCAGACCTTTCTCCGTCCTGACCCACAGAGTGCATCCATTAGGCTCATGTATCCTCCTCCTCCTCCTTTCGTCTGTTATCGCCTCTGAAATGCTCTCTTACCTCACGCGACGCTCCACGACCGGCCTGTTATGTTATTTAAAGACGTCACATTTGTGAATGGAATACCGCGGGTACGCTAATCGGAGGACCAGTCCACTCAGTCACTTCCTGTCCAGACGAGGGTGAGTCAGACTTTTCCATTGCGTCGGCGAGCGCTGCACAGACAGTTACAAAGTGATGTAGCATGGCCGGTAAGAGTTTAGTCATGAGCTTTAACCACAGGAGCTCTGGTGGTCGAGTCTGATGAGAAAAAAACTGAAACCTGCAGATATGTTTTGGTTACGAACCCATCTGGTCCCCGAATCCGCTGACCTCAGACTCTGAATAAATAAAGGGTCTGCAGCGAGCTGAGGGAGGTAAACTGGGTTAACTTGAAGTACACATTTTATTTAATACATTACAGTCATCACATGTGCAGCAGGATCTAGTGTTCGTTCCGTGTTCTGTCTTTAGGGACAGCAGGTCCTCCTGGACAGAAACATGGAGCCTTTTTAAAGGCAAACATGAGAGCAGCAGAAACGTTCTTCCATACTGACTGTGAGCAGGTTTCTGTGGTTTGTCCCACTGGGAGAGTGAGGTATCCTCACTGGGGAGACGACGCTGGACGATACAGATGTTTTAGAATTAAAGCTGCAGGCCTTTACAGTCAAGAAGGTTCCAGCTTGTGTCTGACCTTCAGTTCTTCCTCCAGGTGGACAGAAACACCTGCTGTGATTTATAATACACCGGTTATTTTTATTACAAAGATACTAAGATGACCTTCGATGTGGTTGCTCAGCATTTGTGACGGAGATACAGAGCACGCAGGACAAAAGATAAACTGAGCGTTATCTTGTGGACAAACTGCAGGATTTAATAGCAGCTCTGCACCTCTAAATTACCCCAAAACATCGTTGGTATTTCTGTACATTTAACAACTTAACATCAGTGATGGAGACACGAACTTCAGGGTGCGTCGATGATCCGTGACAAGATGGTTCAAGATGTAAGAACTGGTTCTTCAAAATTGCTGTATTCCCCTAAAATTAAGGTAAAGTTGATTAATGTCAGTCTTTATTTTAATTTCAATCAGTATTAATTATTTTATTTTATTTTATTTTATTTTATTTTATTTTATATGTATATTTATGATATGATATGATATGATATGATATGATATTATATTACCTATACTTATTTTATTTTATTTTATTTTATTTTATTTTATTTATATTACCTATACTTATTTTATTTTATACTTATTTTATTTTATTTTATTTTGATTGTTTATTGTAATATTAGGATCTTTCCTCAAAAACAATCCATGTACCTTCATACCAATATAGGATGTCAAGTGTTGATAGACTCCAGCTGAAGCAGTAAATACTGAGCAGGACATCGTCGTTATCAAAGGTTATAATACTGTAGTAGTATCGGCCTGCTGGTGTACTTTACTGAAGGTCTTTGGTTGCAGTTCTGACACGTGTCAGTTGTTGACTGAACAAACTCAAACACAGTTTCATGGTGTGAAACCTGAAGGTTTAAGTTGATCCGTGCTGTGATAGTTATTCTATCCCGGTCTCTGTCCATGAGACAGCTAATGGTTTCATGGAGCGGGCCGGGCTCACCCTGCTGAAATAGAGAGTGAGTGTTCTCTTTAAACCTAAAACCCAAACCTCCCCCTCCTTTTCCGCCTGCTACCACCCAACCACACAGACTTCCCTTTGTTTAGGAAAGTTCCCGTGTGTACGGCTGACATCATCACATGCTGCGTCCTGCGGAGGCGGCAGCGACTAAACCACACACGTTTCTGGCAGCTAGTGATGGAGATGTTGGACGGAGCCTCCAACGTTCAGCCCCATCACTGGGACTTCCTGATTACACGGTGCGCGCGGCGCTGCAGCTCCTGCTGATGAAGCCGCTCCGCCTCTGCCCAGACTTTACAGAGTTTATTCTGGAAGATTCTTGTTCTGTGGTTCTGTTTTCTTCAGCGACCAGCACCGCTACGTCGGCTGTTTTCTGTTCTTTTTCAATGCCATCGCTGCTGCCGCCGCCCGCCGCAACCACACCCGCCCCAACGCCAGCGCAGACTGAAGAATGCCCCTCTGAAGTGCAGGCCTCACCACAGCTGACGCTCAGGGCTCCATGCTGCACTTTGGTGCAAAGGAAACAGCCTCTGTTCATCGGTGAGGTCTGCAGCTCTATGATCTGCTCATCGCTTAAAGGATCTCAACACTAATAATCTGGAGTCATGCTGGATTCCTTCGCCGTCGTCCTTGTGATCCATTTAGATTAAACAGATATCATGTGAATCGAAGAGCGTCACCCAGTCTGAAACCCACAAGGGTGTGTGTGTGTGTGTGTGTGTGTGTGTGTGTGTGTGTCTGTGTGTGTGTGTCTGTGTGTGTGTGTTAGTGTGAACGAATTGTTTGGGTGAACTTCTTTTGCTTCTATCTCAGTCCAGTTCAGCTCCCGTCTGCAGGGAGCCAACGTGAAGTCGGGGCACCTCAGGGATTCGTTCCCTTACTGAACCGGTGGACGAGGCAGGAGTTCAGTAAACGGTTCCTTCATGAGGGAGCATGAAGCTCTCTGAGCCTGCAGCCCTGAAACTCCTCACTGATTCATTCTTACACGTCCTGCCATCATGTTTTCATGTCTGAATATCTGATTCCCTCAGATGAAGAAACCCCGTCACTAATCAGTGGCCTTCATCCTCTCCTCGCTCCGAGCAGCTGGAGGCTCCGCATTCCTCTTGTCGGTGCTAATATGAACGATGGCGGAGCGGCCGCAGGGTGGGGGAGCGCCGGATTTACATGAAGTGGTATCATGGTAGTTTAATTACATCAACAAATCATAACTGCTGTCTGCCGCCGCTGCCTTATAAAGAACAACCGTGATCACAGACGATCACTGGAAACGGGGAACGAGACTTCAGGCCATTTAGAGAAGCTCCTACTTTGAATTGATGGCCGACGATGACCCCAAAGGGGGTAAATCTTTTCTACAGTTGCTGTCTGATGTTTCGGGAGCGAAAACCAGCTGAGCATTTCTATTTTTACATATCTGATGATAATTTAAAAGGAGTTAATCTGTTGGTAATCACGGTTAAGAGGAGCGAGCTAACCTTGCAGAGCAGGGCTACCTCACTTCATCACACTCCTGGCTGCTGCTTAAATAAACAACATTGCTCGGCAGCAGTTTCCTTACACAAATATACAGCTGTTGTCGGCTTTTAACCCGACACGGATCCTCCTCCACATCACATGTTGAGCCTCCCCGGGTCGGAGCATTCTCCACCCTCGGTGTGGGTGCTCCTCGCCCCCCCCCCGTGGCTCAACATCTCTGCCTCTGTTAAACTCTGCGAGGGTCTGCGGATGCTGATCTGCCCAGGTTGGTTATTTTCTAAGACGTGTCCCGCCTGTTCCTGCTGACTCTTCAGGTCTGATTTCATGTGCTCCGGCTCCGGAGTTAAAGTTGAGAAGATCTGAGTACTAATAAAGAAATATTACGGGACCGTACTTTGCCAAAAGTATTAGCTTGATTCAGTGCAGCAGTTTTTATATGATGGAAAGATCATAGAGACTTTTTATCGGAAAAGAGGATCAAATCCAGTTTTTGAGGTCTTGACGGAAAAAAAAGGAAGAATTTGGGGGAATGTGACAATTTGTTATTTTGAATTTGAGTTATTCTTTCAGTAAAGACCTTTGATTTTTGGTCACAGCTCATTGACAAGATGCATATCTAAATTCATGTTAACTTATTAGATTGATTGAATCTCAAATGTTAAACTAACCGTTAATTAAAAGCTCTTGGTGGCAGCTTTTAAAGGGACAGTTTGTAGGTTGTTTGAGCGAGCGAGCGCTTCATATTTTAAACTCCAAACCAACAGGGGGCAGCATATTACCGGAAAAGTTGAGCTGTCCAACCTTATCGTAAGAAGTGAGGAGATGCTAACTGCTTTAAACATGAGCGGGAAGACGACTCATCACCTTCAATCACAAACCTTTGGTAGCGACAGCATGAATGAGATCACAGCGGCAGTTTCCTCTGTGAGGTCTCTGGTCTGGGCTTCGACCCCACCACAGTGACTCTTGTAAATTCATATAATCTCCACTTGTGCTCCCTTAAATTAGTCCGGCCTCCCTTCAGTGCTCTGCTCCGACTCTCAGCCGTCACACTGTATGGATCACATACAGAACTCTGGGACAGCGTCAGTAGCAGCCGGCCCTCTCAGATGTCAGCCTGTGGTTTCGGGCTCCGTGCCGGCTCTCTGCAGCTCTGGGTGGCTGAGGTCATCCTGGCTGGAGGCTTCCTGTCAGCTAACACCTATGGAGGTCTGGGAGTAGTTTGGGAGCTCCGGGGCGAGTTGGCCAGCAAGCAGCCGGCAGCAGTTCTGTACCGTCTCCAACTGAATCATACTGTAATCCTTTCACTGATACAAATCAGCGCACGGCCACTACTCAGAGTTTTCTATCGCCCTGATTGCCCCAAGCTTTGTTTGGACGGACATGACATTCACTTTCCTGAAACATTGCCTCGGTCTTGTCCTCCCAGATCAGCACACTGTTCACTGTGGGTGGTTTTACTGCTGTCTGGCAGCCGCTGACCCTCTGTGGGATCGACATCTTGATGGAGGAAGGGCACGCAGGCATTAAACTAAAGACGATGAAGTTGTGATTACACGGTTATAAATGTGTCCTTTGTTGGAAAACCTTTGATCCTGACCCCCGACCTCGTGTTCTTGGCAGAACGAGTCCTTCTCTTAAGTAGAACTCCATCTCCTCTCTCTGTCTCTTAGCTGCACGGCTACATGGAGAACGAGCCTCTCACCCTGCAGCTGTTCATCGGCACGGCTGACGACCGGCTGCTGCGGCCCCACGCCTTCTACCAGGTCCACCGCATCACGGGGAAGACGGTGTCCACCCCGAGCCACGAGGCCTTACACAACAACACCAAGGTGCTGGAGATCCCGCTGCTGCCGGAGAACAACATGCGGGCCATGTGAGTAGAACGAGGGTCGGCACTGAGAGTTGGTTCGGTCTACATTTTATTCGTCATGTGTTCTGTTACAAGAGTCAAAGCCTGATAAACACGTAGGTCAGATGTAACCATGTAGCTGGTGCCACTTCGGGAGTCTTTGCCTTCTGCTGATGGAGACTTGTGTTAACTTGCCCTTCGACCGCCTGAGACTTGACTTGGACTTCTGTCAAGTGACCTGAGAGATCATCTGATACGTTAAAGTTTGTGCATGACAACCGGTAAACATCAGCCGCCCTGTGAAGATGCCTATCACTCGCCAGATGTTCGGCCCCTGGAATCAGTTCTGGAACAGGGCAGGCAAGAAATATACTGATAGCAGGTGATAAGATCAGTGTGTCATCCAGGGAAGCCTTTCAGCGCCGTGCTCGTCCTTCGGGGGAGTGACGCTGCAGCTCCGCGGTCGTCACACCTGAACTCGTATCCGATGGGTCCGAACCGCCGGGGCCACAAGCACATCTAGAAAGCACATCTGGGCGAAGGACCATATGGACGAGAGCATCTCCAGTCCGTGTGTGTCTGGGCTGTGAGCGTGTTGCCCTCTGTACACAGAAGAGTGTCTTTCCCATTCTACAAACCTCAGAGATCAGATTACGCTCCTAACCGGGACCAGAGCGGTGGCAGCCTGCAAGCATCAGCACTTTTCTTTAATGGCTGGAGCACATAATCTCCTCTTATACAACGACTGCTCCCCCGGATACGGTTTTCTCACGGAGGACACGCCTCCAAAGTACTTAACATACGTCCAGGGGAGATTTACTTGTTTTGACACAAGTGTAAAGATTCTATTAAAGTCTTGTTTTAGGGGCACATGTCTTAAATCATGAGTCAAGTTGCTGTGACTCATATTAACTCCTAATAAATTACAGGAAGGCCTCCTTGCTGTCCTACAAGTTGTTCCTCAGGCACTGAACCGTCGCTGCAGTATGTGGTTTTGCACTCAGCCCGTCTGCGTAGGCGGCGAGCGGAGCAGATGGGTCCGCAGCATCAACACCTGATTGCTTCGCCAGGAGAAGCCGGCCCTGCTGTCTGGCAACAGGAATGTTAGGGAGTGTTCAGATGTGTGTAGAAGTTGACATTAACTAGCCTTTGAGGAATGTGGCGTCAAGTAGCACCGCGATGGAAATGCCAGAAACCCTTTTTGGAAAAGTTTGAGGTATTTTAAGTTTTGAAATAGTTAGTGAGGAGGAGGAGGAGGAGGAGGAGGAGGAGGAGGAATCATTACAGCCGATTATGACTTACGTGGAAGGGGATGATATGTGATGGTCCCTGATGTTCATGATGCAACAAACAACCCCACAGATTTGAAGTATAGTCGATGCATTCCATCACTTTGTTTTCGGCTGCACTACTTTATCAATCACATCCTCATTAACTCTCTCACAAATGCATGTGATGATTTCCTGTATTGAATGACTTCCTTGTGTTTCCCCTCAAACTCAGAATCGACTGCGCAGGCATCTTGAAGCTGCGCAATTCCGACATCGAGCTGCGGAAGGGGGAGACGGACATCGGACGCAAGAACACCCGCGTGCGGATGGTGTTCAGGGTCCACATCAACCAGGCGACGGGGAGAACGGTGTCGCTGCAGGCCGCGTCCAACCCCATCGAGTGCTGTGAGTGCATCTTGTGCAGCCTTTAATAACTTCGGCAGCCTGATTCTAGCATGCAGAGATAAAAGTTTCAAGCTGTCTCTGTGGTGATTCAGCTTCAGTCTGGATGCTCAGGTCTGCATGGGGAGTGGGTGTGCGTTCGCCGAGCAGTGAGACCGTTTCTTCTGCTCTCCCTCCCAAAGCCCAGAGATCGGCCCAGGAGCTGCCGCTGGTGGATAAGCAGAGCTTGGAGACGTGTCCCGGCCCTGGAGGGGAGAGGATGCTGCTCAGCGGACACAACTTCCAGCACGACTCCAAGGTGGTGTTCGTGGAAAAGGCTCAAGGTAAATGAGGAGGAGTTCTGGAGTCGTCTCAGCACAGCCGTGTGTGTGTGTGTGTGCGTGTGTGTGTGTGTGTGTGTGTGTGTGTGTGTGTGTGTGTGTGTGTGTGTGTGTGTGTGTGTGTGTCTCCCTCTCCCTGCGTTGTTGGAGGAACCCCAGGACTACTCCCTCCTCTCCCCCCGCCGTCAAAATATCCTCCATCCTGCCAGAGTGCCACATGTGGTGCACATTAATGTGCTGTATTTTTAACCCAGCAGATTTACATTTGCAGAAGTTTCCATTGCCTGTTCAGTAGAGGAATGGCTCACAAACGCTGTGTGTGTGGGCGTGTGTGTGCCTGTGCACGTGGTGTGTGGATGCAGGCGTGTGTGTGTGTGTGTGTGTGTGTGTATTTTTGTGTGTATGTGTGGCCGTGCACGCGGTGTGTGGATGCAGGCATTTACGTGTGTGTGTATGCATGTGTTTGTATGTGTGTGTGTGTGTCTGCCTGTGCACGTGGTCTGTGGATGGAGGCACTTTTGTGTGTGTGTTTGCGTGTGTACAGATTTATCTCTTTTGTGTGTGTGTTTGTTTGTGTGTGTGTGTGTGTGTAGTGTGTGTTTGTGTGTGTGTGTGTGTGCGTGTGTGCATGTGTGTGTGTGTGTGTGTGTGTGTGTGTGTGTGTGTGTGTGCATGTGTGTGTGTGTGTGCATGTGTGTGTGTGTGTGCATGTG
>CAAKHC010014703.1:8271-27723 GCA_901007825.1 Macroramphosus scolopax | reverse complement strand
TGATGGATCACTGCTCCCTCTGGTACCAGGGAATCACCGGTCCACCTGTGTTGTGACGCCAACGGCTTCATGTGATGCAACGACGGGTCACAGAGTGTTTAGAAAGACTTCTATGTAAAAACGTCTAATGTAAATATAACCACAGCAAGTTGAGTCTGTAATATGCCAGAAGAGTTCTACCTGCAGCAACAGATGAACCTCTCCTCTACTCGGTACACATCTCGCAGCAATGAATAAAGAAAACAAGAGCGCAGCAGGAGTCTCGGAGGAAACTCCCCAGACGTGGGGCTCTTCTGATGAATGAATAAAAAATACCTATTTACAACAATTGCTTATCTACAACACAGAAACCGTGTCCTCGGTTAGAACATGCACAAGTCAAGGACCTTATCAAAACAAAGCTGATTTCTCGAAGTAATATTTGAATTTTTAAACACGTTGAAAACAAGACCGTGGTCAGATCTCCTGCGTCCCCGCGGTCCTCCGGACTACAGGCATGGAGAAAGTAATAGTATATACAGTCAACAGAACAGATGGTGATATCTTACACTTCCATAATATTCCCTGTTTGATTGAAGACTGAGACGTTATGGTCTATATATAGGTACAAATGTTTTTCAGAGCCTTAGGAAATGTACACTCCTCACAACAGATGTTTCCCTCTGCAGGTGATGCTGCCGTGTAGCCGACGCCTCCACGGACCGGGGACGTCCTTGCCTTTATTCACAATGGTCTCGCTCAGTAAATTAACACTTGCCGCGCGGATGTCGTTGAACTACACATCCATGCAGGTCCGTATAAACGAGGTCCCTTAGAAAACTATCGTCAGTTGAGAATTACAAAACTGAAAAAGAGAAAACCCTCTAACGCCGTAACACTCCGCTCTGCACCGTACGTCAGCTCAACGCGCCGCCCGGGTTTACACACTCGTACAGTTGGGGATCTCCCTCGTGCTCTCGCAGGCGTTCCCGACTCCCCCTGAGCAGAGGCAAAGGAAACAGAAGAAGAAGAAGAAGAAGGAAGAGAATCAGCGCCATCGTTAATGTGTGTAAAACAAACTGACACCTCGTGTGAAGTGACGAATCTCTAATGTCACGTTTTATATTAATGTTTTATCATCATGACTTTAATTAATAATTGGCTGAGAACAAGATAAGGATGTTGACTGAGTATTTGTTTATATCATCCTGATTGTGTATGTGAGAGACAAACAGAGGATGTTAAAGTAGAAGACTGGCGTTATTTTCATCTCCCCCAAAAAAAAAAAAAAAAAAAAAGCACATGGACCTCTAACTCCTGTTTGGGAAACATTTGGTGAACACTGCCGTGTCCTGCAGTCACAGGAAAGGTCAAACTCTATTTTTAAAAGGTTCATAAAGATTCTCTGGATAATTAAATGGGCCGAAGAAAAACGTCCTGGTGAACCTTTGTGAAAAAATACTGATCGAAAGATACGTCGTACAAATACGTGTGGTTAAAATATATGAATTTACAAATTAAATTAAATTAAAATGTTTGTATTGGATGGTAATAAGGATCAATAGACATGTCAGTAGAAGTGAAGTGAGACATTGTTGAGATGAATTGCCTGTTTTTATTTGATTGAGGAGGATGAAAACAGAATCTGTATCTTTGAATATACTCGTATATTAAATATAATATTATATTCATCATGTCACACGATAAAGTGGAAAGAGTGGAATAAACACAAATAAGGAAATCAATTCTTTCACTCTCTGAACGTCTGCCCATCATTTAAACACTGAAGGATCCTTTGTTCCCACAGACTCAGCCGCTCTTCATCATACACAAACACCGTTTTCAAAAAATTGCTAAAGGTGTTTTTCAATTTAGCTTTTGACTCGTCAGGTAATTAATTCTGTGTCATTAATTGGGATTGTTACAGTTCGTTCCAGCGATTGTGACGTCTTTGGGTCAATATCTGCATCAGCCTGAATCTCTGGTGTGCTGGTGTCACATCGAGCTGCTGAAGGATCAACCGTTCCCCCTCTGGAGGACGGCAGCTCGTACGCAAACAGTAAGAACGGACGGAGATCTGAATGTAACGTAAATCTGAATACTGATGACCTGGAGGAGGTCCAGTACTGATGAAGAGGATTCCAGCTCTTAGTCTCAGAGTTAGTATGTGGAGAAGTCCTGAATGTTTGCCTGGTTCACAGTCCATCATAAGTGTGTCATGCAGTGTGGGACTCGTGCCGGTCTGGTCCCGGTCAGGACTGGGTCTCAACCCCTCAAGGTCTTGTCCTGGTCTGGATACAGTCTGGTCCTGGTCATGACTGGGTCTCAACCCCTCAAGGTCTTGTCCTGGTCCTGGTCATGACTGGGTCTCAACCCCTCAAGGTCTTGTCCTGGTCCTGGTCATGACTGGGTCTCAACCCCTCAAGGTCTCGGCCTTGTCTTGGTCTGGATACAGTCTGGTGCTGATCATGACTGGGTCTCAACCCCTCAAGGTCTCGGCCTGGTGTTGGTCTGGATACAGTCTGGTCCTGGTCATGACTTGGTCCCAGTTCAGCTATTCTTGACTACACCCCTCTGCCATGGTGGGATGGGGGACCTCTGTACTAAAACTAATTCAACCAACAGACTGATTTGACCCGGATGTCTTTAGGACCTTTCGGTATGTTTGAACTTACTTTTGACTCGTGCGTCGAGTTCCTTCTCCATGAGTTCTTTGGACGTGGGGAACTCACTCAGGGTTATTTTTGGGGTGCTGTCTCCTGGACCCACCGAGCCGATCATCTCCTGCTCCTTCTCCTGGTTCACCTCTGCATATATGTTGATCCAAGGTATTTTTCTAAAAGATAGGAGATAGTGATAAAGAACAGATTATTTTGTCAATAAGTAACTGATATTTTCTTAAGAACCTTTCATGCATTACAAACAAACCTCAACAGTAATGTTCTGCCTCCCGTTGCCAGCATGAGTGGACAGGATGACTTTCAGATTTGTCTCCTATATAATTATTCTGCAATAACTTTAATTGAGAAGGAAATGATTGTGACGGTAGAATCTTTTTCCCATCTGTATCTATAATGCCTGATATACATCTTTATTTAGTCGCTATCCAATTTATATCCAATTACAATTCATTTCTGTTATTAATTGCTCTGTTTGCCAACCGAGTTATTTCTTGAGAAACGCCTCCTCCTTAGGCTAATGGGAAAAATCCATATCCATAATTAATGACAATTTTTACATTTCCCTCTACGTTTTCAAGAGTACAATTTTGAATATGAATAATTTATTCAGCAAATAACGGCCGAGGCACAGCAGCCGCATACTAAACCGTTTAATGGTTGTATTCTTTGCGTTTTAGCACTGATTAGATTCCAAATGTGCCTCATGCATTAAATAAAGCTGGAAGTATGTCTACAACCTCAAGTGGGGAAAGTCATGTGCAATTTCCAAACATGAGTGCGATTGATTGGTCCAGACTGTCCTGGTCTGGTGTCATCAATAATGGATGTGGTAATAGATATATCCTGGGATCGTATGTGGTCGTTCTGTATGTGCAGCAGGTGGAAGTGATCCCAAAGGGTGAGCACCTCTTGAATTTGTAGATGAGGAACACCGCTAGGCCGAGGAACACCACCGATAGGAGCATCAGCATGGCCGAGCTGCTGTGTCTCGGGATGGAGTCCACCAAAGGTGCTGCGAGAAGGGGACAGAAGCTTGTCTTGTATGAAATGACCAGGCACTGCAGATTCAACAAAATACTTGAATAAAACATAGCTAAATTAGATTGATTAAAGTAATGTATGAAACTCTCTGTTTGATTGAACTGTTCAATTTAACTTAGCTTGTTGCTAAATCAGGCTCACAGATGTAATAATGATTCCAATGAACATGCATTGTTCTTGGTAAGAATGTCAAGTAAAATCAAGTACGGCTCAGTTAAGTTGATATATTCTCTTCATGGAACCATACATCCCTGTTTTGGACACTTTAAGTAGCCTGTGCGTTGCCACAATAGAACATCATGCTGTATTAAACACTGGACTCATTAGGAAACTGTTTGCTGAGGTAATTAATCAGCTCACAAGCAGGGTCACTTCCTCATCGACTTCTACACAATCGGAAGTAGTTTGGAACCACTGTCGAGTCCCCCTGCTGGCCATTAGAAGGACTGCAGGTTTGAGGCACATCTGTGTTCAAACTCAACAGGCCGACTGAGGGTTGAACACTCAGTCAAAGCAGAGCAGACTTTGACACAACCTCAGTGAACCGATCATCCCGCTGCTGGTCCATTCTCTACCACTGTCAGCTGATTCCTCAGTGTCCGACCGATGAAACCTTCCTCCACCCCGTTCACTTCCTGTTTCACACCAACTAGCGTCCGGAGGTCATGTTCATCATTAAATCCACCATCTACTCTCCGTCTAAATATTAGCTCTCTTTAGCAGAGACTCCTTGCTTTGTACTCCTTCCATTAATGATTTTGTACTAATTATTGATTAGTTTAGGGACCCTAAAAGCCTCTCTTTAAGCTGATTAAACTGACAACCACCCTGTTCCATGTACCCTTTGTCGTGTGTTTCTTTATTTCAAACAGTTTAGCATCGTTAAACATAATGATGTGCTGCCCCTTCTGATGGATCTATTAATCTATCCATCTATACACTTTATATAAACTCTGTGTAAGTGTTTTATCGGGAGAATGGCCGCTACGTTGTTCAGTTACATGTTTCCTAATCAAAGACTCACAGCGACGTTCTGACATGATACCAAGGCTTCGTCTATTCACCAGTCAATCGCTGCCAGTGCTGGTTATCTGTACTGTATGTGGAGTCATGAAAAGAACATACAGTGTTTTTAATCTCAAACGACATAAACTGTGCTAGCATGAAATGACCGTGTCTGCTGGGTGCAATAGAATCTGACCAAAGCATGAAATTCATTTATTTCAAGTGGATGGGAAATGACAAAATGCACTATTTTTAAAACACAAGTAGCCACGTCCTAGGATGTAACATCACACTATGGGTTTGCTCGCAGGGTGTTAACTCTGCTCACATTTGTGAACAGTGCGTTTACGTCTGTCGTTGCAGGGAAATCACATTGCATTCCTCGTGCGCCTCCGAAGCCCTTCAGCTCACAGACAGCATGGTGACCTTTCTCAAGCAGCTTGAAGGCTTTTCAGACCTTTTCTTGGGAGGTGAAATATAAAGAGGCTCCAGCTGGGTACACCTCCGATGTCACTGGAGTCCAGCCCGCCACAGAACGACGCAGAACGACGCAGAGCGGCACAGAACGACGCAGAACGACGCAGAACGACACAGAACGACGCAGAACGACGCAGAACGACACAGAACGACGCAGAACGACGCAGAACGACACAGAACGACGAAGAACGACGCAGAACGACACAGAACGACGAAGAACGACGCAGAACGACACAGAACGACGAAGAACGACAAAAAGCGACACAGGGCGACGAAGAACGGCACAGAACGACAGAGAAAGACGAAGAACGACACAGAACGACACAGAAAGACGAAGAACGACACAGAGCGACACAGAGCGACACATGCTAGGCTGTTAAAAACTATCAACAATCAATATGCATCAATGAATCCAAAGCATGGATTGGAGACTCAGCAGTGATTCATGATTTTGTATTTTTTGGCATGAGAACACTTGAAGGTCTTGAACGTTAACTTCAGTTACTAACTTCACTCCTGAGGCGACTCTGAATTCTGCGTCTGCCCCGTAACTTGAACAGTGTTTCTGCCTCGAGGTCTCAATTATCAGTATAATCATACTAAGTGAAACACTCATTTTGTGGTTGGACGGCTGTAAAATAAGCAGAACAGATGTTCAGCTTTTGACAGCTCGTCTCAGAGAGCTCGACTGAAAACCAAACCGCTCCGGAAGCATCTCGCGTCCTCCGGCCCGGGATTGTTATGATCCCTGCCTGGACTTCAGATGTTTGGAGTCCTGGCCTGCCTCCACGCTGCACCACGTCAGAATTGTGACAACCAGACCGACAGCGGTTTTAATTAGCAGACTAAAGAAAACATCTTGTCAAGAGTTGTTGTTATCACAGTTAATGTTTTGTTTGTGCTTCAAAGTGACACAAGAAAATGATTGGGGGGTAAGAAACTAAGCAGAACAAACAATTATCATTTCATAATCCTTCTTGTCGGTACTGAAAGCGGCAACAGACAATATTTCTTACCCAGCGTTAACTGTGTGTTGTACACAATCACCCTCACACCCGGCTTGAGCTCAAACTCCACCAGATTCTGGTTCAGCGCGGTTACAATGATGTCAGACACCTGTTGACGGACACATGATCAGTCAGAACAACCGTTTGATTCAATCCAACAACTTGTCATGCGGTAAAAGTCTCCCATACCTTCTCCAGCTCCTCCTCGCTCTTTTTCTTGCCCTCCGATTGGTTCTTGTGAGGCAACAGGAAGAGCTCAGCGGCTGTCGGAACTCCGGGGAACACGGCGACCAAGAGCTGCTCTTCGGGGAAATCAGACACCTGTTGCAAGGCAGGACATTACACCGTTAGCAATCACGCTGCAGCAGGTGGCTATTAGAAGGAGCTCTACCTGTTGTGACTATGAAGTTATATAATTACATCTTTATGGCGCACTCACAGATGTGAGCGGAGTATATGAGCAGACATTAGACAACAAGGCTCTGACGTTTCACCCCCAACTCAACGCACCTCGGAGCCGGGGAGCGACAACAACAACCTCCCAGCGGCAGCTTAAACACGCCGTAATAGGCCAAAGAATATGTCGGACATGCGCTGCAGTCAAAGCAAGTCAAGCGGGTTGTATCATGTTGCAGATTTCAGCTGGATGTGCCTCATTAAACACAAGAAGTGGGTCCTGTCCTGTTCCAGAAATCGCAGCCGACCGTCTAACCTGCCATAAAAAAGTTACTTTAGTGTTAAGAGAACTTAATTATGCACTCAAAATCTCATGCAAGATTACTAATTGCCTGCCTGCGAGTCCCTGCTGGAAGTTAAGTGCCTGAATATACTGAAGACTGAATCATCTTCAAGTGCCTGATTTCATTTTTCTTTAAACCACCTTTCTGTAGTCGGGGATATTTTTGTTTTAGTGACTTTCTGTGCAGAAGCTTCACATCAAAATGAGATTTAAATATTGTTCTTATCTGAAATCCAGGTTTCATGTGAGTATTTACAAAACAGACAGAAGACCAGATGATTCTCCACATATTAAATGATTATTATCTTAATTCAACTCCATATCTGCATGTTCGGGTACTTTCCTTGACAATTACTGTTATTGGAGAGAAATACAAATACATGTGTTGGATGTGGTTCCCCGTCTGTCTCGTCAGTAAACTGAAGTACATTATTGGAAAAGGACATTAGGAACAGAATGTTCATTTTTAGCCTGATTTTGTTTATATAAATAACCAATGAGACTATTGATGAGTGTATGTTGGCAGACCGATGGACCAACGTCAGGACCACCGGACGGCTACACTGCTGAACGCTGTGGTCTCTTCCCATTGAGGCTCAGTGATTAACGTTAACCAGGGAACAGAATGGACCCGTGCAGCTGCCAGGATGGACGGTGACCGGCGCTCTGCCTTGTTGTGTCCAGAGCAGACTGATACCTGGACAGGTGCAGGTGACCTCTGTGGTCACGAGGCTGAACGGTGCAGATCAAACACACCGACAGGCTGAACGGACAAAATACGTCAAGTAAACAGATTTGTTGGTTCGTTGTGTTGAAATGTTTCATGTCGTTACACATTTCAGAAGATACACAACCAGTGTTTATGTGTTCCTTCCTCCACATCTGTAACACACACACACATACACACACACACACACATGCTCATGCACACACACACAAAACTCGTAAAACGGTCGCGGTTGCTCAGAAAACACACGTTCTTTAACTTAATATGAATTCACTGTCATTAACAAATGTTTAATGATGTTACATGAATGAAGTTGACATATGAAGACAGATGTTGTTACATGATGACATCAGGACCTCTGACATGAGACGGTGTGAATACACACCTCTGAGTTACATTCAACCATCTTCCTCACTGTCTTCAAGCCCTTCAAGACTGTTAATGTGTTGTATCACCCTCAGAGTAGCATCATGGGATGCATCAGACAGAAGACTGTCCAGTTGGTCCATTATTATTATGTATTGTCATTAATGAGGTGCAGATATTCTCTGTCAGTGACGTCGGACCTTCCTCCTCTGAACCGGCTACAAATCAAATTGAACATCATGTTACTGAGCATGCACGAGTAAACAAACAATAACACGCCCGTCTGGGGGTAAAGTTTATGAAACAAATGTGTTTGTTCAAAAGCTTTTTGTTGTCAAAAGCTTTTTGTTCTTCGGAATAAGAAAGTAAAGACAAAAGCACTTCTTCTTCCTTTCAGTGCAGAGAAGTGTTTTAAGCCCGTAGCTCATAATCAGCACAGAACACCGAGCCTGGCTGGTGATCAATCGTCATCTGAGAGCCTCTGATGGTTTTATGCTTCCTCTGCGACCCGGGCAGACAATGGAGTTGGTATAGCCGAGGCACATCAATTATCAAGCACAGGAATCACTATTTGGAAGCCTACCGAAGAAATGGGCAAATGATAGCTGTGGGCATGACTTGCAGTGAGAGGATGGGCGTCGGAGGGGAGATGAAGTGAGTCGGATGACAGACGGGGAGAGAATCAATACACTCGGACCATGTTTGTTCTCATCGCAGTCATTCATTAGTTTAAGAAGCCGGCTGTTTGCTGTGGAGCACTCCGCTCCCTTCTGATGCTCCGCAAATTCACGGTTAGGACAGGAGACTACGATCGGGGCGGCGAGGAGAGACGAGACGTTCGGTGAAGACGAGGTCACCCGCTGCGGTGAAGCACGGCTCTGATGTGATTCAACACAAAACAAAAACTACATATCAAATATGGAGATAGGAAACACTGATCACTGGATTGGTGGTTGATTCTGTGTGTGTTGCAGCTCAGCGTCCGACGAAGCTCCCAACTCACCAGGAAGTGAGGTCGTTCCTCATGACTGTGACTAATAATTCAAACAACCTTCTCCGTGCCTCCTCTGCAGGCTCTTTGAGTCGTTCCTCTGACCTTCCGTGCGGTCACGGTTCTTCTAAATGTGCCGTCCGTCCTCTCGGAACTGATGGACAGACCACAGCCCAGCGAGCCTCTGCTGGCCTGTGAACAGGCTCCAGTTGAGGCTCATATACCGGAGTGATGGGGTAGTGTCGTCCTCGACGTCCCGCTGCAGGAATCCAACTGTTTCCAATTCTTACAAATAGTTTCTGAAACATTTCACCGCGAACCGAACACGTTTGACACAGAGAAAGAAGATGCGAGGACGTGTCAACCACACTGGACACTTGCACCCGACTCACAAGTTAAATAAAACATCCGGTCGTCTTCCCCCTGGATCAACGAGGCGTTCTAAACGTTAACAAAGCATGCAGGAGAGTAAAGAATGCTCCCCACAAATAATGACTAGTTATGTAACATGATGAAGCAAAAGAGGCGAGAGACCAGTATTTCTCTCCAGTTTATAACCACCAATCATCACCATTGATTTTCATTTACAACCTGAAATCAGCTTGTCAGACCCCCCGGGGTCGTCCAACCTCCGTCCTCACTGATCCCTCGGCCTCGTCCACCACGGCTGAGAGGAATCCGTCTCTTTTTCTCAGTAAAGCTCACCAGGTATGAACAAACATCGCCCCTTCCAGCCTGTTCCGTGACTCCTCTTTGTCCAGTCATTCCCACCAGGTTTCTCAGAGAAGTGATCCAGGAAACAAACCTCTCACTTCTCCAAATATTAAATAACTTCCATTAGCACTGGATGTTGGTTTAAAACAGCCTGAATTCATCCACTTCACACAGTGAAGATAAATCATCCCTCAATCCCAAAAGTGCCTCCATGACCTTCCAGATGGAAGTGGAAGTATTGGTATTGGTGGTATTTTATTCAGATTCCCGTGAGCTCTTCTGAAGATTACAACCGTCTTATTTTTGGCAGTGGAACCCAACAATGCTCCGTATTACTGCTTCTTGACCTGATTACTTAGCCTCGACTAGTTTTCCTTCCAATCAGTCAAATAGACTCAATCAAATCAATTCCCCTCTTCAACCAATCAGACGATGCACGTCGGACCTCACGGATCGATTCTTGGAACGATTCTGCTCCCAGCGTAACATCTGCTTCTCATAGTTATGCTGACGACACCGTAGAGCAGCGTGTGTGAGGGCCCGGAGGTTACAGATCTGTCTGCAGAGCTCTGACGGTGGTTATCATCGGCCCTGAGCAGCTCAATGATCTCAAACATTAAGGGCTCTGCTAAGATTATCGGGGTTATCTTCACCAGTGACCGAAGGTTGGACCAAAACACTAAACCATATTTTTAATTACCTCATCAACTTTTCCAAACTCAGGACAGAGTTATCATGTAGCGAAACAGAGGAAATGATCCATGCTTTTATTTCCCAACGCCCGGACAACTGTACCACCTTGTTTTCCTGCGTCAGTGACCGAGAACTGCTGCAGCCAGACGTCTGATGAAGATCATGCACTCCTATAAGGAGCCGCTTTTCACCGCTAACCAATTCCTTCTAACATCCGTTTTAAAAACTTCTTTATAAATTACAAGGTCAGTGAAGTCTAAGATCTACTAGATTAGGACTATATTCAAAAGTAAGCAGAAGTCCAAGTCGTCAGGTTGTTACTCAGTCTGCTGTCAATAAAATTGAATCCTGTTTGTGGACACATTTTTTAAAGACCTACACTTTAGGTTAATCACCAACATTATAACTGTTTAACAGTTTGAAAGAAGACGATCTCACTTACTCTGCTCAACTACCATGTATTAGTTGAAGAGTGTTTTGTGGCTGTGGGGGAGTGCTCAGGCTCGGGCTGAACCACTTACGCTCTGGGGGGGATGTCCCTCTATGCAGAAGAAACATCTGCTCCCTCAACATGTAAGTTAACAATTTAAATTATTATCATTAATTAATTATTAACCCCGTCAAAGGCTCTGTCTCGTATTTTCTATTTATTTTCAATTTGTGTCAGTTCGTTAAGGAACACAGTATGACACCCCCCCCCCCCCCCCCCCCCCCCCCCCCCCCTTCTCCCAGGTGTGCACTAGTTTGTCCCAAATCACACAGCTTGGTTGTCTATCTGATGCAGATTGTTCTGTGCTTCAATCAATCTGACTGTTTTCTTCATGTGGTCGGCAGCCTCGGTGATTAACAGCAAAGTCAGAACTGACATTGTTGTTTAAGAAGTGAGGCAGCAGCTACGTAAGCTGCATGTTCCAGTAGCATTTCTAAAGCTCACGTGCAGCAGAGCTTTCTGCTGCGGTCTGATATTAGACTGTTAGGAATCAGTGCGTGATGCCACCTCCACACACGGACCTGTTAGTGCACTCCCCTCCCTCTGACTGTGACATCCCTCAGCTAACCTCGGGCGGATGTCTGCGACTTTTCTGCTGCAGAGAAATACAGAGTTTACTTAATGGAAAGGTGGCAGAGGGTGAGGACAGACAGTCCTGGGGGAGTCGCCACGGTGGCGCCTGGAGAAATACACCAGTGTAAGTAAAACAAGGAGGAAACGTTGTGTTCAGGTGCTTTCTGTAACTCTGGACCTCAAACGTGAATTTAGGAAAACACATTTAGGTGATTCTCATATAATCTGACACAACTGTAAACCGGTCCAGCTGATCGTCACAATGTCTGTTTGCAAGAACGAACTAAAGCGTTGGTCAGTAGTGAGGGGCGGCGCAGACATCCTCTAGATGAAGGAGATAGCAGGTAGCTAGATACTGAGATGGGTAACATACCTCAGTTTATGAAGCTACAGCTGGTTTCATGTAACTGCTACTACTGTATATCGGTCCTAATACAGCGATTGCGAGCTTGATATTTGCATGAAAATGCTTTGGGTATATATTTTCCCCAATGGAAACTATCCTATTAGCTACTTTTAGGAAAGCCAGAACTCTAATTGGTGTTTAAAGACATCACGAAGAGATCGTAGAGATCACACATCATCCCTTTAAACGTGGATTCAAATGGCAAAAAATCAAAGCAGTTTTCTTAATATGAAAATGACCATGTCTAGAATTGTGGGTAATTAGTGTAAATGTCCAAGGGAGGTTATTTATTTGGACCCCCGGTGTCTGCGTCATGGTTACGCCCCCGCTCTGAGGACGGCTGCTGCCGGACAGCTTACAGTGATCTTAAAGGGAAGCTCTGGGGGAGAATGAACATTGTGAACCGTATAAGATTAAGCTGAGAGAAGCTGGAGGAAATGTTAAAGGGCCTGTGAGGAGACAGTGAAAGGAAACAACCTCTCTGACTGGATCTGCATCGGGATCAGTTCAGGCAAAGGCAGTGAAAAGAGCCAATAGGTGGAACGTGGACTCAGCAACTGAGCCACCCAGCAGGAAGCTCAGTTGAATGGATCTTAACTTTAATTGCAAGTTGCTCCCTCTCTCATCTCCGGTTTTATTGTTGGGGAGTTGTTTACTATGTTGAAATGCCGTCAGTTCATTCCTGTTCTCTGTCTCATGCCGGAGATCTCAGAGGGAAAAATAACCTTCTGACTCCACCGGGCCGATAAGTTTGTTTGGAAAATGAACAGTCTGTCAGTTAAAGTCTCACATCTACAGCTGGATACCTGTGGCAGCTGATATCCAACTCAGGCAGGACGACAAACAAACAAACAAACAAACAAACAAACAAACAAACGTGACGTATCGGCAACTGTCAGAAGAGAGTTTGAAATCGACACTGTTTCCATCCACTGTCATTGTTTTGTTCCAGCTTTAGTTCTGTTATTGGGCTCTAAATGTTTTAACAAATCATCTATGGATACTGAGGAACTAACGAGGCATGCAAGCGTTGTTTTAACGTATTTCATGTGTCCTTAGAAAGTCTGTATGAACAGTGTTGCTGTGTATCCATCCTCCTCATGGTGGCAAAGCTTCTTATATTGTTGTGAAAGGGGGTCTTTACGTTGTTGTTGGATGAGGACAACAACAAAGCAGCGTTATATGACAACCTTGGATGAGATCGACATTTAAGACAATTAATTAACCTAAATGTGGGATTATTAGACTTCTTGGAGCGATATTAGTGCAATAAAGAAATGTATCGCTATGACAACAAAAATAAAATTATTTAACTTAAGATGACAACCGAGTTCGAGTTATAAATCAATCGACTTGATCAATAGAGGCACGAGTTTGTGATATCAAGGTTATTGATCATTTCCCTTTTAACACATTTCAAATAAAATAATGTATGTATGCACCTCCAACTGGTGTCCTGTCCTCCTGAGCTGTGAACGAGATGAGTGTGTGTCTTAATGATGGCTCGTCTTCCCACACAGTGAGAGCACGCACACACCTCCTACGGTTAATTATGTGCACGCACGCACGCACGCACGCACGCACGCACGCACGCACGCACGCACGCACGCACGCACGCACGCACGCACGCACGCACGCACGCACGCACGCACGCACGCACGCACGCCTCAGCCCCGATGCTCGAAAGCTCTGAGATCATCTTATCTGTGACTTTTAAAATTAAGGAGTCCGCAATCATGAAGCCATCTCCGCTGAGAAGGAGCGCCGAGGCGTCTTCACACCTGCTTGATGATGAATCACAGGGTGGCCCGGGGGGGTTCTGTCTCCGCACCGATGCATCCAGAGTATTGGACAGCACAGGTAATAGGGGGATAGGAAATAGTTGAGAAGTAGCACGGCGAGAAAGAATGTAGTTAGGAAGAATAGCAAGTAAAGTAGTCGAGGCAGTGAGATGGGGGGGGGGATGAGAGAAAATGGAAATCACTCACTTGGAGGACAGCCTTCTTAATTACTCTCCCGACATCCTGTCTCCACTCGGGTATGTCAGGATTGAACTCGTCCAGATTAGGCGAGAAAGATAAAAGTAGAGATTTGAAGAATTCTGTGGAGGAGAGTCGGGGGAGAAGCAGCCATTAATTCACTCCGATCCCGGGAGCATTCTTCTCAGGCAGTTGTGCCAACTGTCATTTTGTTCAAGTTGAGGTTCAGGTAGTTAACAATTGATGAAACTGAGCTTCTCATATCCCTGGTACTTCCCTTTGGCTAAACGCACCAGATGCACCTCTAGATAATTAGAAAATGTCACAGCTTCAGGCCGGCCCATCTAGCCGTAATAAATCATTGCATTTTACAGATACTTGCAGTCAAATTGCTTCCTTCTAATTGAAGACGTGTTCTTTAGGGGTTGATATATTTTACTCAAGCAGGAGCAGTTTTATTTCTGAAGCCCTTCACACCCGTCGGTGTCTGTGAGGATGACAGTACAAGCAGCCGACTAAAAGGAAACATTTGGACGGAGCTGCTTTCGTATTAAAACTCGGAAGATGTCAAAAGTGCAGACTTGTAAGCTCTCGCTATATAATCTCAAGAGGAAATCAGCACTGACCTTTGACTGCTATGGTCTTGGTGTCTTGCAGGATGAGGTGGGCGGCAGCCACTTGGACTGTGACGGTGTGCATCCCCTCACTGGGGAAGGTGTAGGAGATACTCCCATCCAGAGTTATTAATGGCTACAAGCACAACAGAAACACAAGTTACCATAAAACTCACAAACCCGTGACATAGCTCTTCTCCCTGTAGACAACACTCGACAACTCCATCAGGTGAGACGCGAGGTCAGTTAAAGTTTAGACTCGTAAAAAAGGACATCTCAGAAACGTAGGTGGATATACTTTAAATGTTGTATTAAAATGTTTGGACTGCAGCCATTCAAGCAGGCTATACTAACCCACACTAATAGTTGTTTTTTTAAATAAGGAACAAACATCGTGTGCTAACATCATGCTAATTTGTCGCCAATGCTAGCATTGCTAATGCTAACATTGGCACTAATCAACGTTTACCTAGGATGTCATCTTAGTTTAACATGTTTGCATGTCGGCTGCCACCAATTAGCACTAAATATGCACAACTGAGACTAATGGGAGTGTCATCTTTCAGGTACACTGATTGACCTGCTGGTGTCACTAGATGAAAGTCGTTTGGATTCTCTTCCTGGATACCTTGAAATCTGGACCAGATTGTGAAAGCCGGGGCTTCCACCCCTGTTGTAACCCCACATATGCACTTCTCCTTCAAGCTGGTGACTCACTACAATGAGGGAGTTTTAGTTATATACCGTAACTCCAGGTTCTATGAGTAGAGGCATAGCCTTCTGGTCCTGCTGGTGTAGCTCCTTTGAGCTACGACTACTCTCTAACACCAGTTGAAGAGCTCTGGGAGGGACCAGAGAAGAGCAGCAGCTCCGTCCTGCTGCAGCCATTATTCACTTTCATCTATTTTTGTGCCACTGCCACGCTTACAAATAGTCCCTTTACAGCTTAGCACAACATCAGAGTTTAGAGTAGTGGTTCTTAACCAGGGTTCGATCGAACCCCAGGTCGATGAGTCAGTCTCAGGGGTTCGGCAGGGGTCAAGACAGACACAGTGTAGCCCGGTTCACACCAGCAATGTCGGGCTGTTTTTGTCGGGGGGGTTCGGTGGATGGACTGATGGAGCTTGCAGGGTTCAGAACCTCCAATAAGGTTAAGAACCACTGCTTTAGAATGTGATCTACAATCCCATGGATTATCAATGGGTATCCATGAGCACACAGATAGTGGAAACAAGCTTGGAGATCAGGCTGGAGAAATATCTCCAAGAACTTGGAGAACGTACGGCCTACTTTTGGAAGGAGGGCTTTTCATTGTGATCTACCTCACTGAAGCCCGAGCTGGTCTCCACCTGTCAAAACTACGTTATCAACTCAATGTAATGGAAAAAAAAACACATTAAAGCAGTAAAACTAGAAACTAGTGAGAACAGAGAGGAAAATAAACTCCTTGAATTACCTCGGTGTTGTTGCCGAGCCACCAGAAGTAGGTGACGGTGCGCGAGTGACTGGGCAGGACGACTGCTGTGATGTTAACCTCCTTGTTCCTAATGACCACAAAGGGAGCGAGAAGCTGGACATGCTCCACTGGACCTGAGGGAGAGGAACACCACAGAGCAGCCGATTGTATGGACGAGTGGGGTTCTTATTCAAATGAGGGAGAAAAGCTTGAATCCCTGAATTTATAGACCAGTGATATAAACAATGCAAACAATAGCTACATAGAATACAAGCGAAGGAGCATTCCGATTAAAAATGTTAGGGTGCAAACAGTCTCAGGTGAACTGGAAACAACTTCTAAGAAAAGGTACATGAGAAGGTGGAGAATAGATACAGGAGGTAAGACATGTTGAGCTGTTGGACGACGCCCACACTGCAGAGAGATGAAGGACTGATTCCACCTTGTTGTTTATCCCATCAGGTTTGGACTCTACAATTATCAACTATCTTAGTTTTTGAATGTCGTATCTGTTTGACTGTTCGACAGACCCGTCGGTTGTGTTGGATCAGTCCGCGCTCTTAGAATGAAGCTTCTTTATTCATCACATGAGCTGGTGAGCGGTGGGGATGGGGTGAAATATTAATGCCGTATTAGGCCTCTTTTCAACTGCTGCTTTCAAGAACGGGAAAAAAAAAAAAATCAAGCATGAGGAAATTGTGAGGGTCATCAAGGACAAGTAGGATAAATAAACACATGGATGTTGGCTCTGTCAAAACAGCTGGTGCAACTGATGGAACAGATTACAGCCCACTTGGATCTTTGCAGAACTTTAATTTGATCTGTGCTGTGGGTGTGTCGGACGATCGTTCAAACATTAAACTGGAAGGTATAAACGGTGACAGCCATTAGCAGCATGTAGCACTCCTGTGTTCACCCTGGTGGGAGAAGATTCCATGAGAAGAACAGGGAGGAACGTAGCGACGCTCGTCTTCATATGTAGAATGAAGTTCATATTGTTCAGGACTATATTCAAATTGAATATGTTGATTATTACAGAATGTATCCTTGTTGTTGGCAGCGTATCATGATTGCATCATGTTTTCAGTTCATCGTGGATTCTCATCTCTAGTTACTGGTTAGCGCCTCGACAACCGTTCATCCACACGAGTCGGGAGTCGGAGCTGCAGTTCCTCAGATCCACCACCAGGTTTGAAGTCAATTGAATAAGCGGTTGTTGAGAAGCGACTAAGCCCACGAACACAGAGATTCACTACGACCGTCAATTGGCTGCATTTCTTAAATCCTTACTAATCCTCATACAAAGAGCCTCAAATGGAAAACTTCCCCTCATATGTGTCGTTGTCTCTGCCTGTTGTGTCTGGACCCAGTTAAACCGGACGTCTCTCTCTCAAGGGGAAACAAACTTCTACGGTTTGACGAATTAAACTCACTACACCTCAACTGCTGTCGGTCGGCGAGGAAGCTGCGGCTGCTCGGAGCGGTCACCATGTTTCATGATAATAATTAAGGTCTTTCTGAGGATGGGCCGCTTCAGTCCGGTCGGTTCTTCTCACCATGTTTCCGTCTCTCCTATTTTCCCTGTCAGACATTCGTAGTCATGCCTGCAAAGCTGGATTGCTTTGACACTGCTACTCACATCCGTCTCCTGCTAAACATTTCATGTTTTGTGCTTCCAGTCAACTACTAAACCGGCACCTAAGAATATCCTGTAACAGCACCACATTGGTTGGTGCCCCCCCCCCTAAGAAGCTAATAGGACCTGACAGGGGTCCAGGTTGCGTTACACTAATCTCAGGGATAAAGTTTCCAGCCGTGGACAGATGTAATACACCACTTTCCTGGACAAACTCCAACACAGGGTTTGTGCAGCGCTGTGGTCCGGGGTGTTTCGTCTCGCTGAGGCTTCTGTTAGCTCTCATCCTCTTTAACCAGAACTAATCTTTATCCCCGCATTGAGATGCTCCCTGTGTGTGTGCGCATGTGTCTGAGTGTGTGTGAGAGTGACAGAGGGAGAATCATTTGGTGTTAAATATGGTAAGCTGAGGGAACGGTTGTAGTAGTTTCTGGTCCTGCCCACAGCAGCTTCACCTCCACTATGAACTGAATCCTGCTCTGATAATTACAGTAATGTATGCATGCAGACGCACTGGGAGACACATGAGCATGGAGGGAGGTTAAATTGAAATGGATTGAACAAATCAATGAAGGCGCAACTAATAAGACGGAGAGACGATTCAACACGTACTGGAAATAGATTTCAAAATTTCCTTTGAAACATGAATAATACAGTATTTTATTCCTGCTTGAATAGAAGTGAGGGCGATGATGATATTTGTTATCGGAGCTGCTGTGTAAAAACGAACCTTTGTTCTTCTGTCGTATCCTCAGATAACCAGAAATTAACTGCAGTGGCCTTAAAGGCTCAATTCTCCGTCTCTGTTTCTGCCCACAGTGCATACGCAAGTTTGTTGTGACCTTCCTCCCGAAAAGTTGTGTTCATCCCAGATGCTACAGTATATTACGCAATCCTGTGTACACGTCAATACAGCTCATGTCAGATGAGTTCAGCGCGGATCAACAGTGTGCGGCTGCCATTCACTTGGACACTTTCTAGCACCTGGAGCTGGAAGTTGTTTGCAGAATTTGCAAATGAAAAGAACACATCGCATGGTTGTTTTTTCGTATTTTCGGAATGCTGTGGGAGTCGTTTGGACACTACACAGCGCACCCGCAGACACGCGGGTCGTATCGCACAACTAACTGTGTTACGTAAAATACATCAGTTCACATAAAGCCGATTTAAAGTGTCACTCACATGTGACATGCAGGAAGAGTGTGGTGGTGTCGTAACCCAGGCTGTTGTCTGCCAGGGCCGTGACGCGGAAGATCCCTGCAGACTTGTACACGTGTTTGATCCCCTCTTCAGTCCAGCTCAGGTTGGAGAAGGACATGGCCGTGCCGTCACCGAAGTCCAGCTGGATGTTGGTTCTCATGGAGTCGCCCTGAAACGCAGTGCAGCAAGGATGGAGGTTCATTATAGAGAGGATGGACGGACGTCGTTTATTTCACCTGTTGACCACAGAAACTGAACCTTCAAACACAAGAGCTGCGATACAGTGAACAACAAAGGGAAAGGCAAGTCCTCCGTGTGATTTACAGAAGAGTGAGTGCTCTGTTGACATTTAAATGCGGCGAGAAACAGTTTCTTGTGACACATGAGACGCTTAATGCACTTTGACATGTGCGTACCCTCTTTACAGCACAACTGAAGGTCACGTCAGAAGACAAAGAAAACCACAGCGGTCTAAAAATAGAACGGTGGAGCCCATGACACACGGAACCGGCTGCACCCTCCGTCATTGAGTCCGGTAATGAGTGGGCATCAGTGGACTTGCTAACGAGAAGTGGGGGAGCGTTTCCAGAGCGACCCGGAGCAAAATGAAAGGGAACCTTATTTCAGAAGGTGGAGATGAGCAACGTTTCAATACCGACCAAACACAATACACCTTAT
>CAAKHC010014702.1:0-10481 GCA_901007825.1 Macroramphosus scolopax | reverse complement strand
CCGGCATGCATTGTGGGAAGAGAGAGCGAAGGGAGGACTGAGAGGAAGAAAAAAGAGAGAGAGGAGAGAGAGAGAGGGAGAGAGAGAGAGAGGGACAGAGAGAGAGAGAGAGAGGTACAGAGAGAGAGAGAGAGAGAGAGAGAGGTACAGAGAGAGAGAGAGAGAGAGGTACAGAGAGAGAGGGAGAGAGAGAGAGGGAGAGAGAGAGAGGGAGAGAGAGAGGGAGAGAGAGAGAGGTCCTACAAACAGAATGAAGAATTGCTGAGTTAGTTTCTATCTGTTCATTTCCTTCAATCCTCCTTTCAGTTTTCAGGTTTCACAATCAACACCAAAACATGCAGATGATGACTGGACCAACGTTCCGTTAAGCAGCCAGCTAGTCTGTTCCGTCTTTGTTCCGTACAGACGACGATGTGTGTGTCATCACACTTGTACGGTGATGACACCAGAAGAAGAAAGACATGTGGCGGTACAGTGATGCAGAGCAGCAACAACTGGCCTCGGTACAGGAAAGGGTGAAGACGAGTGGATCGGTGAGGCTGCTGTCACTACATCAAGTCTGTTGCTTTTTTTGTGGTATATTTTTATACGATACAAATCCATAGATTTGTTATAATAAATGTCACTTAAATACATTTAGCATTTTCTTATGACACCTTATCACAACCAGTTAATCACAGATTGTTTCTTTGGGGATTGTTCCTTTAGAGCTCCTTCGGCTCGCCGTAGTCGTTATACATGACCGTGAGCATCTGCTCGTCACAGGCCTTGTGTACGTCCTGGCCCATGTCCGCCCAGTTCAGTCCGAAGGCCTTGGTGTCAGTGTACCGGCAGGACAGGAACTTCAGGGACATCCTGCGAAGGCCGATCTTCGGCTCCTGAAGAAGACCTTTGCACCACAGGGACAGTTCATCCAGCTGGGAGAGGATGAGGCCGGCCTTCCTGTTGGGACAAACAATACAGAGGGTTGAAGTGAGCTTCAGTGCACGGACACTGTAATCATGCAAGCGTGGACATTGAAGTCTTAATGCCATGGAGATTGAGAGGTGCTGCTGTACTGCCACTTAGCCTCAGCTCCTTCTCTGGTGCCCAGGAAGTTATCCGACGATGAAGCTGAGTATCAAAGTACTTCAGGACAAGCACATCTGCATCTGTGATGATGCTTGTTCTAGTTCAGTAGTATACTGGCTTCTAACAAACTGGGAACATCTCACCCAAGGCTGCTCAATACTCTCACAAGTTTTTCAGAAAGTATTAAGAAAGTTGTAATTACAAGTCAAATGTAAGTCAGGAGGTGCAGTGACCGTTGGAGGAGGCCTGTCTGGTCCGAACTAAAGGTAGATGGTGCCTGTCAGCCTTCTGTTCCATTAGTCAGTCCTCAGCCCACTAATCATGCTGTGAAAGTTTTGATTTTAGAATGACATCATTGCATCACTTCTCCTGAAACTGGCTCATCCGTAACTGTCTTCTATCTGAAAGGTTGCACTGTTCCTGCTGAAGGTCTTTGCAGGAATGATGACACCACGAAGAGACAAAATGAATAAATAAAAGGCTGTGGCAAGTAAAGACCTGCTGCTGTGGAGGAAAACAAGCGGAGGGATGTTTCTGCAATACGTTTGAAACGCTTCAACTTGTCCGCTGGCCAAACCAACTCAGCTGAAAAATAATCTCCATTAGTAGCACATACACAGAATTCAAATAAATACATTAAACAGGGACACTGGATGCAATAAATAATCAGTCGGCCTGATGTGGCCTGCTTGGCCCTCGCAGGGAAACCTTGTCAAGTGATTGTCTCTTGTCAGTAAATGGCAGAGGGAGGACATTTCATTCGTCTCTCATCCTGCAGCCAAAACAGCCCTTCCACAGTGAAGAGTCGCCGTTCTGCCAAGCCACAGGTCTGCTGGATGCAGCGAAGACACCAGAACCACATTACACTGATGGACCGATGACACATCGAGGCACAGAGGCTACACATTCAATCTGCACCAGTTAAAAGTAAAATAAATGACCGTCCTGATTGAGTGAACAAATATCTTTTAAGTTAAGTTTGTACCTCTTATCTCTTTCTCAAATTGTCCTGATTTCCATCACCAACCAGCTGCAACTATGCAGCCTCCCTCCTGTCAGCATCAATTTAATCCACTTTACAGTCACTGGAAGCTCATCTGATGATGACTTGATGATGATATTGAAGAGATGAAAGTGATGGTAACACTTGGTGACCTGAAAGGAAACAGTGACAGTTGTCGTGGTCTAACTCAGGTACTGGTGCTTCCACATGTCTGACAACAGGGGGCTCCTCTTCAACCGAGCCGTCCATGTTGACTACAGATTCTCATTCACCTCAACTTGAGATCAGTCAGCTGTATTGTGCCACAAGCAGTTATTTTGCTCGGCATTGTCACCATATGATTTCTGGTCTCCACAATACTGATAAACCCTTTCTGTTTGTATGCAGCTTTACATGTCAGCCATGAAGAAGCTCCTGGTCCCAGAAGGCCGCCGTAGTTTCTATTACAAACTGTTTGAAAAGGGAGGGACACGATCCGACCTGACGCCTGTCCAACAGCTGTTCAACAAACAGAGGAGCTGTAGGAACCAATCAACTGTCAGCTTTGGACATGAAGTCTCTGAAGTCTCCATTATCGTGAGAACGTTACTCCCGGATGGCACGGATCACAAAAAGAGAACATTTTGGAGCCCTCGGGTTGAGTCCCGTTCGTAGTGTCGGTAACAAATCACCGATCTGTTTCCAGACGCAGTCCGACCTTTCCATCGCGGTTATTATCCTCGCCATGAGTCATGGAAGCTTCGGAAACATAAGTGAAATTGCTTTTCCGAAAGCTAACTATGTGTTTTCATACCTAAACCCAACCACAACATTCACACGTAAGAAAACATCGGTTAACAATTTATACGTTTTAATTTACTAATTTTATAATTTGACCGATTTTGTTCATTTTGCCGGGCAAACACTCCCCGAATGGAAACGGTTGTTACTTGAGGGTTACCTACAGCTTCATACACTGTAAGAAATAATATATTTATATTTCACAACAATTTTCTATTTGTTTAAGTCATACCTCAAAGTATTTGGTAGTGAGTAGTACTACAGTAGTGAGCACTTTGTGCTCAGATATCTTATATCACGTTGTTGGGTTGTTCACCAAGTTTCTGGAAGCTGAAAACAACCCTGTTCTCCAGTGGTGTCTCTACTCACTGCGGATGCTCCGGTGCGTCGGGGTGTTCCTGTCCTGGAGAATAACCACGAGCTCAGCACATCTCAGTCCTCAATAAATAATCTCTTTGTGAGGAAGATGAACTTCACGGAATACAACAGGAGGTTTCACACTCTATTGAAAGGGAAAGTTTGAGCACTGGCCCCCTCTAGCTCTCAATGACGGCTGCTGGTTTCCCCCCAGACTTTCTTGTGCCTGCAGTTTGTTGTGTATAATTGATTTCTTGAACCTGGGTCATCTCGTTAGATCATTTGAACAATACATGAACTGATTTGGCTCAGTGTAGACTGAAGTGCTGGGCCGGTGACCAACCGCCCATATTTGGGATTGAGAATATTGGTCCTTTAACAAAAGAAAGTTTATCTTTACAACGATGCCTGAAAGTGAGACCAGTCTGAACTTATCATGGCTGGACACCAAAATAAGCAAGACAAGATGTATTGACGAGAAGAATGTATGTAGCCTGTGTGTTCCAGTCCTTGTGGTCGATGTAATATCCACTTGTCAAACGCTCGTTGGAGAAGATGACCCGCAAGTCTTCTCTTATTTATGATTCTGGTGATAAGCTGTGTGTCTCTGTGTGCTGGCTCTGTCCAGCAGACTGTAATAATACAGGAGGTGTGTGGCCTGTGGATCCCTCTGCACTACTTCATCTCTTGTCTTAGACTCACTCCAAATCAACTGCTGTTCTGTAAACATATAGCACATCACCATGTTTCCGCTGAATGTTCATGTTATTTCTGGAAAGTTTTTTGTATTTTGATTTGCCACAAAAGGCCATAATTGCCTTCAAAGAGGTAAAATAGTTTGAGTCAAACGTACTTCTGTATTATTGTTGGCGTTGCTCGGTAATTTGGAAACCATCTCACACGGACAGATACGCGGGACGACATCCTCTTTAGGAGCAGTCGCTGTGCCATTAAATACTTAACTTATGTTTTAAGATAGTTTTTGTAATCAAGATTTATTTCGAACATAATGGGTAAATACGGACGCTCGGCGCGACAACATCAGCTCTTCAAACGTGTGCAGACGGAGCCAGAACAGCAACTTCAACAGTCTCAGTTCTGCTTTCTGCCTTGGAAGCTGCAGAGAAAGAAATAACACATTTTATGATGTCAATCTTCTCGGACAGCATGTCTGCAGACAAGAACCCCGTTGTTGGTCCTGGAAGTGTTCTGCTATACTGTCATTCATATCATTTTTCTAAAACCTCTTTATGCTCCCAAGATTTTTCCACAGATTTCAGTGGTTTAAGGAAATTGGGTTATTTATTTGCTTAAAATAAAGAAAAAATGTGGTTTGTTATGCTTTCATTACTCAGGAAGGCAGAGGGAGGTTTTACAGGTTCCAAATAGCAACAGTTGTGTCCATAAATCCGTGTGCATGTATAGGAGTGGAAACGGTCTTCAAGATACGAGGGTGTCCATTAAAAACAGATACGTCCGTGACTGGAGTTCGGTTTCGACTGCACACGTGTCACAAGCAGCCGTCCATTTATTTGTTCTATAGAACACACAGACGTGACCTTACAGGGACACATCGCGTGGCCCGGTGCAGGAGCACACACATGCAAGCACATTTACAAAACAAATAGAACATTTCACAGAATGCTGGTATTTACTTTAATACTCAATTTTCCTACAGAGTTGATTTCTTAACAGAGAGTGAGCCAGAAACATGGAGCAGTCCAACAGACACCAGGTGCTCAGAACCAACCAGAAGAAGAGGAAGAACACTTTAGCTTCTTCTGGGGCAGGAATGTTCATCATCTGAACCTCACCTCTGCAACACCTACATCCAAAGTGTATGACTGGCTAAGAAAACAGAGGACTGTCAGAGCCAGTCAGAATGTGGTTAACCCGGAGAGACCCAAACGATCGGGCCGGAACAGGCAGCAGCACTTACTGGAGGCTGAGACGCAGCCGCCTTCAAATAACTAATGTTTCGCATCATGTAAGAGTTGCTTAGCTCTTCTGGTAGGAGACACGCTGGGCTGATGGTTAATACAGCAGAGGCACGTTGATCCGTCCCTGTTTGCAACCATGAATCTTTCATTTGAAACAAGTCGAGAATAGTTCTGAACAGAAACTTTAATTCTACCGCTATGGTGCAGGCACAACATCCAAAGGGGTGAAGGTGAGATCACAGTTGGGGTCGGATGAACTCTTCTGTCAGATGTAAGACAAACAGCTGCTGCAGGAGTTGCTGTGAGCACGATGACAAGGGATTTACACTGCAGTGAAAGGAAAGGCTGCTGCATCTCATCACGGTGCAGGAGGGTCCCCTGTGCATCGAGGGCCGTGAAGAGCCACACCGGCAACCACTTAGGTATTAGACATGTTGACAGAACTCAAAGCTCTTTGACATCAGGACGGGACTTACCAACGGATTTTTCTTTGCAATCCGTCTGTCAGCAGTCAAACGGATCTCATGCCCTGACAAATACGTTGTGACTCATCCATCAACAGATGACAGAACTGTGTGCATTCCGCTGTTCTTCCCCTCATCACGCTATATTATTGTAGTAAGTGATATGGTGAAGATCTCCTTTCATTCATTTCGATGAGATTTGTCTGGCAGGGTCTGCAGCAGTGCTTCTGATTCCCTGAGGGTTCGAAGATCACAACATTTGGTACAATTCAGCCTGGGGGGGGGGGGGAACATGTCGCCCAAATATCATGGCAATCCATTCAATATTTGTTGAGGCACTTCCCTCACTGGACCTGTCATCACAGGTGCTGGAGGAAAACCCCCGGGGCCTCCCCGATGTCAAAGGGATCCATGTCAGCATGTCATTATAGTCCATCCAATGGCTGTGGAGATGCTGTAAGTCAGACAAACCCAACACGACTGACTGACTGACAGGAGGATCTTCTAGTGTGTCTACAAACCTTGAAGCTTCATGTTCCTCTCAGAACATGAAGAATATTAAGACTGTCTGCTAATGTGCAATGAACAACATTAATCAGTTTCTATAACAATACAATGTTAGAGTTTGTTACAATAGTTTGTGTGATGATCAGCAGTGAAGTCCTTCTCCATACCTCTGTATGTGACCTGTCAACGGTTGATAAGGTACTTTTACTCATAATAAAGTACTCTGATAGTGTTGGGCGTATGTCAATATTTATCTGATACTCTACTCCGTGTCGCAGAAACTAATATATCCCAGTTGGACCAGACTCTGAGATGATGTCTGCTTTAACTGTGTGTGTATTTTTGTCCTTTCCTCGTCTATAAAAAGTCAGAGAGCAAAGTAAACAGTGATTGTGATTATGATTTCCTGAAAGAAACTCCAACCATAACAACACGTATTATTGCAAGCACTGCTGTGATTAGAGAGACTGTCATGTGAAAACAAAAGGAACATCGGAAAAAATCTAATATTTTTCAGTTCCTCTGAAGGGTTCGACCAAGTCACAGTCGGGACCGAGAGGATGAGGAGCAGATATTTTCTTTCATGAAGCCAAAACATATAGAATATCGCAGTCAACAGCCAGGCAGCGTCCTTTAAATGATGGGTGCTCGTCTGGCGATGACAAGGTCTGGCCTTCGGAAGAGGAAGTGTCAGGCCTGGAGAGGCGGCCTTTTGGTGAGTTTATGGTTTCAGTTAAAATGTCACGCTTGAAAATGACAACAAAAATGTCCTCGAGAGAGACGCCAACTGGTCCCCTCAGTGTGATCCGATACGTTTCTAAGAAAAGCAGAGCTGAACAACCACCACAACAAAGATACGGCCACATTCGTCCATTCATTTGTTTCCAGGTATTCTTCACTTGGCCGCACAGCCAGATTCTTATTGTCTGTATTTTGACTAGCTAATGAAAATCAAGTTTATTCTGTGCTCATTGTTTGTGACAGGGGCGCTGGGGAAATCTCTTCATAACAAGCTGAGCTGGTTTTTGGGGAAGATGAGACTGTGTGTGCAGTATGTGGTGGATGTGTGTGTGTGTGTGTGTGTGTGTGTGCGCGCTGACGGGGAGCCTCGCTGCGCCGTTGTTTACTGTCGGAGGTTCCACAGATCTCAGTTGTTTGGGTGGAAGACATGCCGTCCGTCTCAGGAGGCCAAATACATAATTATTTGAGAACAAGCTGCTAACAAAAAGGCACAGGGCTGCAACGGAGAGGAAGGACTGACGAGTGTTGCTGTTAGAGATCTTATTTACATGTTAGAGCTCAATGTGATGAAACTGCAGCGTTCGAACGAGCCATGCTGAGTTCATTCCACCAAAACAAAAACCTAATGTAATTCAGTACGCAACTCTTCTCATCGGTGGTCTGAGTCAGGTTACACAGTTGGATGTGGTTCCGAGATATGAAAGGAAGGGTTGGGTCATCCATGTTGCTTCATGAATAATACAGTTCTGGAAATAAACCCCAAACATCCTGTTTTTGTAGAGTTTGGTGTCGGGAATATAGTTAAAAATGTCCCCTGCATGCTTTGTGGACAGCGAAGCAGTTAAAGAGAAACTAGTAACGATCGAACTCTCAACAGACCGTCTGTTGGACACAATATTCAAATACATGCAAGAAAACTGCATTTAATACTCCTGAAAATGTTTTTATCTGTTATTGCTTTAATGTCGCCCCTCCGGTGGACTACTGGATGAGACGCATGTCTAAAGGTCCATTTGACTTGACGACACACAGGTCAACACCAAACTATAGAGGATGTCAGACCTTAGAACAGTCGACCAGTAGCTGAGAATAATGTGGAAGGTACTCACTGTGCAACATCTAATATCACTGCTCTTAATACTTACTGCAGTACTGTGTGTACTGTACAAGGTGTAATACCTCTATGTACAATACTTAACTTATCATTATATGTAACATCACTTACCTCTGCAACACTGCAGCTTCTATGTAGCTTATTTATTCTATCAGGTGGACATATCACTTACTGATTAGTTCTTATTTCTGATGATCATCCAGACATGTGGACTTATTCATTTGTTGTTATTCTTTATAAATGTTCTTTACTGTGTTCACTATCCACTCTGCTGCTGTGATGCTGTAAATGTCCCCGTGGTGGGACCAATAAAGGTTTATCTTATCTTATCTTATCTTATCTTATCTTATCTTATCTGATCTGATCTGATCTGATCTGATCTGATCTGATCTGATCTGATCTGATCTGATCTGATCTTATCTTATCTTATCTTACCGTATCTTATCTTATCTTATCTTATCTTATCTTATCTTATCTTATCTTATCTTATTTTATCTTATCTTATCTTATCGACTTGATGTAAACATGATGGGTGTTCATGTTTAGGCCGATCTAGATCAGATTTCGACCCCCCCGTCTGTAACTATCTACATGGTCGTAGGTGGTTTTAGGAAGCCGGGCCAACATCAACACAGGACGCTGGACAAGGTGGAAACTGTTTTGATTTGCTAAAAATGATATCAGTGGTATTTTTAGACTGGCGTCACCGTGACTATTTATGTGGTGCGTTTGTTTTTCCCAATGGTCGAATCACGTAAGAGAAACAAAAGGCTTGACGCCGCTGGGAAGTTGTCAGCACACTCAGACACGCAGCGGGGGAGCTGTGAGGCCGTTAACCTCTCTGCCTGCTTACCCGCTCACTAGCAACAGCGAACACACAGCTCCGCCTCACATCCAGTATAAAGGTTCTTTCTTCACACCCAACCAGATACATAGGAAAGACTAATAGTCCGTTGATGGCTAAAAAACATGTTTATACTTCCCTCCCATGTTGCCAGGGATCACCTTATGGGCACTCCTCTACTTGTTTCCCAGCTTCGAGGTGCTTTTATTAACATTAATCACCCTCCCCTTTGACTAAATTGGGGGGCTGTTAATCTAAGTGTATTTTAATGGAACACTTCAGAAGCAACTCCCTCAATTACGCAACTCTTTCCAGCATGGGCCCTATTAAAAACAACCTTTCATTCAGGGTGGGGGAATCCATGGACAGAGAGAGAGAGCCAGAATTAAGAGAGCCTTGGCTAATCAGTTTCACCTGCAGGAGGGAAAGCATGTCCCACAGACTGCCGTTTATAAGTATATTTTATATCGGACACATGGCTCTGTTTATAAAACTTTAAGCTACAATTTTATATGATGGGTACTTATCCGTAGTTTGGGGGGAAAGTTGGGGCCCTCCCTGGTTGAGTGTTACTAAATGGCCCCGGTGATGTCACGGAGTGTACGCTCGCTCGGCTTCCCAGTCAGTTTGAATGAATTTCCCCTGGAACTCCAGTTCACATAAACAGCCTACAATCAAAGACAGCCCTCTGGAATCTAGAAGCGGAACATCTGCTCACGTTTGGGAGATCAAATCGAAAGTCTGACAACGCAGAGTTTTGGCTGGAGCCATGTCGGTTTGTTTGTGTGAGCCGCTGTAGGATGGGGATGCCTGGGATAGGTAGAGCAACATTTGTTTAGGGTTGTCCAGTACATTCTTTATTTGAACTTTGTTTGAGTTTGGGTGCAGCGCTCAGGCTGGGCAGGTTAGACTTAATGACGAGGGGAGAAGATGCACGAAGGCCAGTTTGAGTTATGCAGTTTGAGTTTGAAGGATTAGACGAAAAGAACGAAGCATGATACGGTTCACTTTCAGTTCACCATCGCAGTCCACCAAAGTCAGATCCTACCAGACTCCTGACTGATAGACACCCGTCTTTATTCTTGAGGCCGGGCTGTACTGTTATTGCTCGAAGAGATCGATCGGTTGCACAAGTTCAGCATGACAGATTGCATTTATTGCTTGTGGGAAGGCAACTCATCACACGCACACACGCACGGACATTTCACAACCTCACTCAGTTAGTGTCAAAGCAAACGTTGCCTCGAAGGTGTGACGGCTGTTTCCAATAAAATAATTTCTTCTTTATTTCAAAGGTCTTGCAGTTTGTTCTCTAAGCAGTCAACGATGAGACACGGATGATCGTACCTTGGTCCCAGCTCGTCCTCACACCTCCAGGTGAACTCTCCGAAGCTCTCGTAGCGCTGGTTGTAGTGGTAGAGCACTCGGTGCAGTGTGGGAGCTCCTAAATCCATCAGAGTGTTGTACGCCGTCTGCTGCTCTTTTCCACTCGTGTAGCCGTTGAACAGGTTGTAGATCTTATCAGCTATTTCTGGAAGGACCAAAAGATTCAGACAACACAGACACATTTCATGCAGCATCATGACAACTTCAATGACTTAAGTCACCAGTCTTGGAGACTCTGTTCAGGTTTGGTGTGTCATGTCCTGTGGTGGGGGGG
>CAAKHC010014699.1:0-25795 GCA_901007825.1 Macroramphosus scolopax | reverse complement strand
AAAAGATGTAAATGAATGTTCTTTCCTATTTACTATTCACTTTTTGTTGATGTCTCTGACAACCAGATCCACCAACAGCAACCAAAACACTAGCACTGCTAGCAGCATTGAAACGGGCCCTCGCACGCATGTCGGGGCGTGCAGCAGTCGCCGTATTGTAATCGCCCTTAGGCGCGCACCCTAATAGAAACCCTTATTTTTGGGAAGATTTATACATGTGGCGCGGAGTTACTAGGTGGCACTATTACTAAAAATAAATAATCAAAAGAATAAAGTTCATCTGAAGTTCTAAACATATTAAGATTTTCTTTTTACTCCCTTTTTGTCTCTTCCAGGATGTTATTCCTCAGCCCCACAGCTATTCCATGCAAATAGCTAAATTATGCAAATTATGCAATGATATTATGACTGATAATCAATATTTCTAATCAAGTGTGTTCAGGTCGGGACTCTTATCAAACATGTGAGGTTTGATGACGGTCCGACTATGTGGAGCCGATTTATAGCTGGTTGATTTTTGATGGCGAAGGATCAACATTTATGGCGCCGTAACATCCAGGCCGTGTGACGAAAGCTTTTCCGTCGCCCAACCCTCCTCTGTACGTGTACCACGCCTGTGACGGGCGCCCCGACCTTTTTTATGCATCTTGGTATGATAAATATGTCTACCAAGTTTCATGTTTCTAAGTGAAACGCACCTTACGGGATGTTGTTTTAAAGGTTTCTAGGTGGCGCTATAGAGCAGTTTCGAACACTCATGTACCTCCTCCATAAAATACGGAATTTTTCACCAGGCCGGACACATCTGCAAATTTCCAGGACTTTTTGAGCATGTTTAGGCCGTCAAAAAGGCGATTGATTGTGGAGAACAATAATTCCTAGAAATCCAATAGGGCCTTCGCACTGCTGTGCTCGGGCCCTAATTAACACAAACCATTCAGTTAATGTTCTTTCTTCAATTCTGGAGTTTCTTTCCTTCTCCTTCTCTTGAATTGAATGTTTGTGTGTGTTTGGCCTTGAGTTTGCTTCATCATGACATCTTTTAATTGTAATTCCATTCAATTTCCTTTTCCTGTAATCAATACATTCCTGAAGAGTGGTACATTTCTAAGTTGGTTCAGGGAACTGGAGGAAACCAACTTCAAAAAAAACAACATGAGAAGAGGTTTATTGAAAGAGAAAGGGAGAACTAGCGAGGGAGTTTGTTTGCATTCCCACATAGTGTTTATATCACGGTGTGCCACACAGTACAGCTCTCTGAGACTGTGTGTGTGTGTGTGCGTGCGCGTGCATGTGTGTGCATGTGTGTGTGTGTGTGGAAGAGAATCATGAATCATACACTTCAGGAAGTCTGACAGAAACATGAAACCATTGGACCAGAGGGCCAAGAACTTTTCATTCACAAAATTCAATACAGTTTACTGTTCCGTACAACAAACTACTACTACTCCAAAATTATGGGAAACATGGTTCCCAAAAAGTAAATAAAAATCTACTGTATTCATTTCATCTGGCTTTTCTTTTACGTTTATGTTATGTTGTAATTAAAGTCAACAGTTTGCAGTGGACTGACTCCGCAGGAAGATTAAGTAAATGAGAGCACGAGTGGTGAGCGTGCCCTATTTGTCAAAGACCACAACAGGTTTTCATATTTACTTGATTTCAGTCTGTTTGTTGAGTTTTGCTGACATTTTGTCACAATAGGATTACACCGTTAAATCACTGTCTATAAATACGAAACGCAGCGAGACAAAATTCAATACTGAAGCACGATTCAACTGCAGCAATATGGTGCATGAAACCAGTTAAACTTCTATAATACAACTACAATTTTCTGCAACTATCTTACTGCTCTGAGCGGTGGTCCTAATATATTGTCGAACCGAGATTATTGGTTCTATTCAGCCTAACTGAGCAGAGTTCAACAGCAGCTGACCTACGGTCAATAAAAAATCAATAAAATATGCATCCATAAGATGATAAACAAAATGATGTTGTGCACCATCCAACCTAAACTCTACATTGCAAAAAGCAAGACAACAGTTCATTTTCCTCAGGTGAACCATGTCCGTAGAAGAATAAATTCCCCTTAACTACCAGCCTACAACAACACAGCTGCAATAGCAAAAGCCAGCCAGTCCATTCCTGTGGTGTCAGGGTCCGGGGGTGTCAAGAGAGCTGACCCCCAACACACAGCAAATAAAACTGATTTACTGCTGCTTAGCTGGCTGCACCACACTTTATAAAACTGTCTTGGGCAGAGTTATGACCACAGGTAACACACACATAGACCAACATTCACAGGCCCGTATAAACACACACAGGGATGCATGCATACAGTAGATAACACACACACGGACAGATAGGTCATATTCTCAAAAGTAGACCGGTGATTGTCTTTGCAGATATTTAAAAACAGACGCGGAAGAGAAACACAAGCAAACCTTTTAAGGAAAAGAATCGGATTCTCATAATGATAATCATCATGGATGTTTCAAAGACAAAAACTATGACTTCAACCAGCAAAACTATTGATGGATGGCGGTTGCGTCACATAAAGTAAACTCTTCTATATATATCACCTGTTTCTAGCATTCATTTTCTAATCAATAAAAGGTTGATTTACGCTATGAAATGAAGTTTTGATGAGAGACGGAGAGAATGAAAGAGAGAATGTGATGTGCTTTGCATGTTAACCTTTTAGTGTGTGAGTTCTGCCTGCGCTGCACTGCCATGCTCCAGGGATGTTGTGCAATGCAGAGGTCCTGCCTTTGGAAGGGGGGGGAAAGCACGCGGAGAGAAAGAGCAACAAAAAAGAAGGAGAGAGGAGCTCAGTGCTTCATGGGAAGTCCCCCAGCCGTCTGGGCCTACAGTAACATAACTAAGGGACGGTTCGAGGCGAGCCGTGGACAGCTTTAAACAGAAGATCCCTCAAAAAGGAAAGTTTTAAGCCTACTTTATCAACATATATAAGACATATTTTAATGTGTTGCAGGCTTTTACAACCTGATAATTATAAATATCACTGTCAAATATCACTTTATCTGTCCTCTATGTCTAATTGTTTTTGCACAAAACGTTGATTTTAGCAGCAGAGTTATTTGTCTCAGATCTTTTAAGTACAAAAAACTAATTTAGGATTTTCTGATCTGATAAATGTGTGTGTCATTTATCAATGAAATCAGGTTTTTACACAATAATTTGTTTTGGGAATTATAATGGTTTGTGTGGAAATAGATAATTTTAAATAAGCAATAAAGTAAGAGGACCTTCAACATTAGGGGATAAAAGTTCAGCCGTGATCATTGTAGAAGAAACTAATGTTGCCTGTTAGATTGAAACTGGAAACAGACGGGGACCTCATCTCATAATTACCTTGGCTGAGGATGTTTTCAATCGCATCTGTTAATCGTCTGTCTGCCTGCCTGACTGTCTCTCACCAGGATCACCATTTTCACCAAGCTTGGGTGAGAGGGGCAGATCCATTTAACATAGAGAAGAACAGTTGTTTGACATTGGCTTTGGCAGATGACGATGCTCTTCGAGGTCCCTTCTGTCAGTCGGATTACCAAGACAACTTTCATGGCGCTTGGGTGGAGGGGCGGAGCATGAGCCAAGGAAGACCTTCCGAATGTTTGGGGTAAAACGAGACATTTTCATATATAACTAAAGAAATAATACATGGACAGAGGCGGAGGTCTGTGCACCCAGAGTGCCCTTCAAGGCCAGCGTCAATGCTTTGTCCCTTGAACACAAACATACGTTCATACACACACGCTCGAAGTGGCAGTGCATGTACACTTATGTGTGTTTTGTTGGCCTCCTTTTTGACAGAGGAAAGGCAGAGCCATCGGCTCATGAGTTTAAATCACCCATCACTGCCACAAACTCCCCTCAACAAGTTCATCCCTCCAACCCTCCGGCGTGGCGGAACGCTGACACTATGCAGATGTGCCGTGTTTTATCTTGTCATGACACAGAGCTACTGAAGGAAACCCCCAGGACTAAGAGGTTCAGCCTGAATATGATTTCAGTACTACATGATACCTCATTAACTGCAGGATTATGTGGAACGGATATATAATGGTAATGGAAATATAAAATGTCTGAGCTTTGACATTGAACAGATGCCTGTTGGAAGACGGCTTAAACCCTGAGATCCATCTGGCCTGCAGGAAGTGGGACTCAGAGAATGTTTAGTAAAGTCATGTCATTGATAGATACTTGTGCAGTTAAATAAACCTGATTTACCTCTTGATAGGACACAATGTTGTCAAACCGTTCTGTCAACAGGCCGTGCAGGTGACCTTGCCAAAGCGCTTGCACACTAACATTTCCACATCGCTTTCAGGAGAAACAAGGAGCAGGACCGACAGCCTGCTGACTAATCACTCTTTTATGGTCCAAACAAAACTTTTGCTGGGACAGTTTAACATTTTTCCTCTTCCTGCCTGGTACAGCCACCTAAACTGTGGATCCAGGAATAATCTTTATGGCAATCAAACCCTCAAAGCCCTCGGCTCTTTTTTACTGGGAGAACGAGGGGAAAAGGTGAGAAGGATCCTGGAACGTTGCTCCCATCCTCCCCCGAGCTCCAGGAGTAGCTGTGAAGTTCATTTGGCAAATCAAATGTCGTTATGAAATCCCAAGTGGGGTCAGGATTCTTAATCATACAAACTGACGGGATTTAACAAAATTGACATGATCTGGTTTTAATGTATAACGTGACCTTGTCTATGTATTTAGAATATTCTATTCTATTCTATTCTATTCTATTCTATTCTATTCTATTCTATTCTATTCTATTCTACTCTATCCTATTCTATACTATTCTATTCTGTCCTAGACTAGTCTAGTCGAGTGTTAGCGTGACTATGTGAGACTAAGCAGATGTACTGTGTGTTATCTTGTCGTGCTGCAGCGCTACCAAAGTCAACCCCCTAGTTTTCGGAGGCCTTACCTGCCTGCCTGCCTGCCTGCCTGCTGCCCTCCTTTGTGGTCCGTGATGGCTCTAACAGCTTCCTGATTAACAACAGCTGTCAGTGCACTGGGGGATCTATGCAGTGTGTCACTGTAAAACAGAGAGAGCACACTAAATGCAGCGAAACACTGTCAAAAATGAAACTTGTTACGGCATGAGCGTTACCTTCCCTAATCTACTGAACTGTTGTTTTTTTCAGTCTGTTGTTGCAGGTTAATCTGCTGTATTAATGTGCAACTGTGAAATACCCTTACAGAGGAGAGGAGAGGTCATAGACAGCATCACAGCTGTGAGAAATATGCAACAAGCCTTGTTCGCCGTGTATCCTGATGGACCAGACTCACAATGACACACACACACACACCAACACAGTACGAACAGGCTCAGTGACAATAAATAGAAGTGACTGCCTTCATTCTCAATACGTAAACATTATACAGTATGAGCCATGTGTCAATCTTGTCCTCCCTCCTCCGCCACAGTGTGGTATTGTCCAGCCATGAGAGTTGGAGTAGAGAACATGGGAGGAGTGTTGATCCTGTTCTCTCTCACCCGGCAATGAGAGGTGATCCTGGGATTATTGCTCTGTTGGTTCAGGCAGGGTCACTTGACACAGACTCTGCCAACATGGAGGCAGCAGTGAGAGAGACACATGAACAGGGGGAGGCCGGGAGTGATGGTGGGGTCGGGGGTTGACTGGGGAGGATGGGTAGAAAGCAAGGAAGTAACAAGCTGAGGAAGGCAGAAGCAGGTTGATGAGGATATCCAAACTGAAATGGGCAGTTATATGTTCATCTGCTTTGAGCCTAATCACATACCCAAACTGGCAGAGAGGCAAGGCTCTGTGAGATCAGGTTCATAAGCAGGAGGAATACATCTCTGGGATGACACTCATATTGTTTTTGCAATGCACGCTATCTAAGATGTTGAATATACAGCACTCTATAAATTGGTTTAGAGTGTGCCACAGTGGGTAGACTGTTTGCGTACAGACCTTCTCTAATAAAACTTTATTTTGAGGAATAATTTTGTATACTTCAAATGTAAACAAAGGTTTGTCCTGCTCAGAATGCAGCCAGTCACAGAGGATGTACGGTCCGGAACTTCCTCTGATGATACACTGTTTTATTAACTGTACCTTTGGAAAAAGGATGAACGCCCCCGTCAATTAAAGCTTAGAGTTTTTCAACTTTGCTGCTGACATGCACAATGAATTAAAGCAGTCAGTATCGGATAAAAACATGATCAGATAAGAATTCAAAAGTGCACAAAAACCAAACACAGGAAGATCTGTGATCCATTCTGGAGTCAGCAATTGAGACCTGGTGCTATTTGACAGAGTGATTATGGTTAAAGAATAGAAGTGAATCAAACGAGTCTGCACGGGACCTCTTCTATCCACAGGTGCAGCACCTATTCTGTTTCAGACGGAGGTCATTGTCACCCCCGCTGAGGGATGCAGAGGATGAAGCAACCAGAGGACAGGACCCTTCAGCGCCTCTTTGGTTTGACAATGGGTTGCTTCTGCCTCGCTAAACGGTGGGTTTGTGTAGGAGTGTGTGTGTGTGTGTGTGTGTCTGCACGCATGTGTGTGTGTGTGTGTGTGTGTGTGTGTGGCATATGTGCGAGAGAAGGAGGGAGAGTTGTTGCTTCATGGAATTATGAACCCTCCACACACAAATGCAAGCACACACACTCGCAAGCATGCACGCACACACACGCGCACACACGCGAACACACACACACACACAAACCACACAGATCCCTCTCACTCGGCGCTCTGACCTTGTACTGACCTCAGCCAGTATCTGGTTCACCTGTCCACAGGGGATCTCCTCATCCTGCTGTCAACTCATCACTCTCTGTCCAAACATTATATCGCTATGGCTGCACTCTGGACTGAATAAAGCCACGACTGTCAGCAATTGTAAAAGCCCGTTTGCAAGAATCGTGAGACGAGAAAGTTTTTCTGAACTTCAATGCAAAGGGATTATTTACAGTAGCACCAGGTGGCCCAGCGAGGAACCTCTGATGAAGAAGATATTGAGATGGAATCACTTACCAAAACTGGTAAAATGTCTGGAAGAGGAACTGTAGAGTTACCTAAGAAAAGTTACTTTGTACATGTAATTGTGTAGCATCACTCTCAACTGGACCGTGGTGAAAATTCTTGGTAGGGGGGCTTCTAAGGAGAAATGGCACTTTTGCTCCCTCCGGTGGGCAGAGCAGTTACATATGACCAGGGGCAAACTGATCCAATCATGCAAATCTAAACATTGTGAGAATCGGTATATTATCAGTATATATATACAGTACCAGCAACAGTCAATGGCTGAGAGTGAGGACGTTACTGACTACATTGTAGTAAAGGTTGAGTTACAAGAAAATCCTAGTTAAGACAGAAAGTCCTGGAAGCTGAGCTGTAAGTGTTCTTCAATAAAACTAAGTCTATGTCAGACACCAGGTTGTGTCAGGCAAGCAAAAGAAAAGGTGAAGACAAGTGGGAACGATCAAGAGAAACACTGTGAATACACAGATTGGCATGAAGATCAGGTGATGAAGAGAGAACAAGCTGTGGCCTGGAAATGAATTGGGTTGTCCAGTTTGCTGTGGCTCCTACGGTGAGGACTCAGAGGTGGAGAGAGGAGAGCACGTCCTTCACCTCTGCATGACACCCATCCATCCACCATCGTAACAGGAGCGCATCAGAGCAACGGCCAACAAAGGCAGCTGGACTCGCTTGAGTCAATAAAAGGTCATGGAGAATATCTGTGTGTGTGTGTCAGTGTGTGTCAGTGTGTGTCAGTGTGTGTGTGTCTTGACAGATACAGCCATGGTTTGGGCTACTTAGCCTCTGTCATATCATCAAAAGACACAGGTGAGAGCGGCATTGTGGTTCCTGCGTTCTCATGTTACCCTTTCAACTCTGGGAGGGCACATCAAAGACGGGCGTTTACCACAAACCGCACACACACACACACACACACACACACACACACACACACACACACACACACACACACACACACACACACACACACACACACACACACACACACACACACACACACACACGCACGTCATAAAAAATGTAGGAACATACTGCATGTATGTGCACACACACACACGGGCGATGGGCAGAAGAATATATGCACACACAAGGGATATAAGGAAGTGAGTCTATAAGCATAGATAGCAAATTTTCTTGTCACCACCAACATCACTTTGGACGAATTGGTCCTCCTCATCCACTCGGACCTCATCCTGTCATCAGTATAATTGCCTCTCATTCACTTTGCTTCACTGACCAAAGTATTAATGTTTGGTTGTAAAAAACGGATAAATCTGCTCCTCTCTCATCTGCCTGGTGTACAGAACCATTGGAGAGACTTGTAACGGCCTGCCAAGTCTTTAGACACATCTTAGAGTGTTTTCCTGTCCTGGACCTGCATGAGGCAGACCTGTCAGGCCCTGTTAGCATGACAGTGGGGGATACCAGGTGCTTCATAGCAGAAGCCAGTGCATGCTTAACACGCCATTTGCAAGTGTGACACATGCCAAGAACGGTTCTAAATACCAAACAGTCGCTCCCTGGCACTCCCAAAAAGCATATTTTCATGACTTGATGACCCTTAATGTCAAATATATGTTACTGCTCTGCAACAGATCCACTTTTAACTCCCTCATATTTCAGAATAGTGAAATAGGGTGAAGAAAAGGGACTGCATGTAATAGTACTGTTCTGGAGGAGAATGGAGGATTTTATCGATGCTCACTTCTTGACTTTGATATAAACAGCACAGATGAGCTGAGAATATGTCTTTAGTGCCTCGGTTCTCTTTCTGGTTTGTCTTTTTGGATGCATATTGCTGCTTGCCATGTTATATTTTCCACTCGTTTGCAGAGCACAGTCGGTCCTGACAGTTTGGCACACTACATAACCTTGAGGTCAGATCTTCATCTGATCAAGCGTCTGCTTCGTTTTGCGAGACACTATCTATCATCGTCAACTCTCAAATATGCATTCAGAATTCTATGAACAAACTGTAGATTATTTATGAAACAAAGCATAGTAAATCATGTTGATGTTTCAGATGCTGCAGTGTGTGAGAAGAATGACATGCAAAAGATAAGGCTAATGATATATCTATATCCTCCACTGTACATATTTCTGGTGTCATATATCATACAAATCAACTGTCATCAGGAAGGAAATGAAAGTCTCCCCTGAACTTTAGAGTTTTAACAGCAACACAATACAACATCTCAAAAAGATGCTTTTAATAAAATACACAAGAGTGTTGACATTGAGGTTCCCAATGTCCGTTTCTTACCAATCAAATAAACCTCCAACATCGAAAACAATTTTTGTCACATCATGTTGTATCAACAACTGAAGAGCAAAGAGAGAGGAAACTAATCAGAAGCAGAAGAAGCTCTGATTGTGTTTTTCTTCTGTTGTTTCTTTTCACAGACACCTCGACCACAAGTCCTTCCGAGCCAAAGAAGTGATGTCATCTCTGGGAGATTTCCCCTAATGAGGTCAGGACCACATGTACGACTTGATATGGTGAGTTTGTTTGTGTTTCTACACATCCATCTGATGCCAATGTTGTGTCTTGGCACTGCTGCCTCTCTGAATGCTGTTTGTCTAAATGGCTGCACCATCTCGGTCCTGTCGCGCTCCACATTCACAGGGACGACTGCTGAAATGATCCAGGACCTGCCGCTTGAAGGGAACCATAAACAGCCCGACCGTCTGTTTCACAGTAGCACTCCCCTCCGTCCCATAACTTTCTATTCATGTCCCGGTTACCCTTAGTGACAACAGTAGCCAAACTTGTTGTGAGACTAAAACCAAGAGGGGAAAAAACATTAGGAAAAAATGTTGAGATAATATGAGACTGCTGAGACAAAGAGCTTGTAAGCAGAGAAGGAAGTTACTGTTGAGGGCACTTTGGAACCTAAAATTAAACAAGTGAGGTTTAGTAGTTATGGGTGGATTGTAAACAAAGCATAGTCCGTGAATATCTACCATAAACAAGCTTATGTTTTATGATAGGCTCCACAAACCGCTGTAACAAAAGCTCTCACCATCTTCCAGAGAAGGCCTGTTTGGAGGCTCGGCTCAGCTCACAGGAGCCACTGAAGAAGCAGATAACACACTCAAACGTGCAGCTTTTCCTCTGCAGAAATCCAAATGTCTTGAGTGCAGACTTTGTGCCCAACACACAATGATAACATACATGGTTTACAGCATGGCGGCCGCCCGGGGGGCACCAGCAAATGCTAAAAAATAGAATTTAAATCAATAATATTGAATTTATTTTATTACTTGCGGTATTGTAAAATGAAATGTAGAATAATCTATAACATATCAGAATCGTATTTTCCATGCACATCTTTGTAACTTCATTCACCAAGACAGAAGCTGATGCTATTTGGGGGGTCTTGGCATGGAAAAGTTTGGGAACCCCTCTACTGCTACGTACAATTACATGTCACCATGCAAGAGTTTACTGCTTTTTCAGTGTCCTCTGCAGAGATAAGAAAACGAGGTGTGGCTCAGTTGTCGGACCCGATAAATAACGTGAATGATCACTCACTAACCCAACTGGAGCTTTCATCACCGGCACATGTGTTGGGTCCCCTGCTGAGTGAAAAAATGCAGCACATGTGTCGATTACGTCCTGCGGGGCAACACAGTATTTGCTGTATAAGATTTGGCTCTTTGTGGATTTTAGAGGGTATTTTAAAATAATTACTGTTGATGTGATATAAAGCCAACGGACTTTAGTTGCCAGGGTTGATAGAAGAGGGTGAAAGTGAGAACTCACAGGTATGACATGGACTGAACAGAGGTGATGAATCGTTTTCATGCCTAAAATTGTAAATTCTCATAATTCTCAAACATTCTTCAGTTCATCGTAGCGGTTCTCTTTGATCGGGTTTTGGTTGAACTTTACAGCGCTGGAACAGGAACGGCAGCTCACCTGTTCAGGATTATTCAAGGTAATAGAGCTAAAAATCCATGCAGGACGATGACAAATCTGAGTAACTGTTTGCAGCAACCTAACCGACCTTCCACCCCAGACTTCTCCACCGCTCATCCCCAATCAGAACTCCTCAGTTTTTAACTCTTAATTTTACACCGCAAATATGCACAACAATTATCTCCACGTCTCCTGTATTATGGGTGAGTAATGCCGGAAGTCCAAATCTATGTTAGACTCCAGTGATGTGATGAATATATTGAAAATTACATGGAGCTGCATTCTTATAGTGATTTGCTTCTGCCTCATCTTTTTAATGAGCTTGTAACAAAATAAACTGCAATGTGAAAATCTTTTGGTCTCCTAAAAATCTCATTTTAAAGTATGCTATTATATCATCCTCACCCTACGATCTCAGACAGAATCTCACTGCCTTCACTCATGATCCGTCACTAATCCCTTTTTCTCCTTAAAAATGCTCTCCATCTGCCTTCTGCTGGGCATACATTCTCAACATTTGTTTGGTGGCATCTCAACAGAGGAAAAACGGACCTCACTTCTGGGAACGCTGCAGTCGGCGGTGATGATGCCGTTCTGCCGGAGCATTCAGCTATTGAAAGCCAACCCGTTGCGTTTGGTTCTGCTTGCAGCCTCATAAAAGCATCTAAGCTCCCTCCTTGCATCCGAGCCTCTATTCATTCCTAATAATGTAACACCTTCCCAACCACCACCACCTTGGGCAACGCTGGCAGCCATGAGATGTCTTAACCTCCGGCATGGCATGTCTGTTTTTTATTACAGGTTAAACAATGATTTTCTTTCATTTGTTCCCTCTGAACTTTCATTACACAAATGGTGGCATAAGTACATGATGATAAATGACTGTTGGAGGCAAAGCATTGTGTTACCCTGCAGGCTCATGTGTGTTTGATGAGGAATGGTGGGAAGTATGAGAGGTATGATGTTGGTGAGGTGGAAGAGGGATGGAGTCCTATTTATTCTCCTTTTAAATTAAAGTTCCATCAAGGTGAATTGGTCAGTTTATTTGATTGCATGACAGCAGATTTCAAGAAAAAGACTTCAATGCTTACGAAGGCAGGGTTGTCTAACTCCCAACCATTAATATGTGCTTCACATATGCTGATAGTAGTAATGTGCACCTATGGATCACACTCTAGTTCTGCTTTGTTCCTAAGAGCTTTTCAAAAAAACTTTATCGGATCACATGAAAGACAGAAACGGGACATGGTCGTCATCATCATTAAAAACTGTTACGCTTCATGAAAGTAGCAACCTTTCAGAAAGACTGGCCAGATCATGGTAGCGCCTTTTAATCAAGATTCCGTTTGTTCCCAGTATGGTGTGGATCATATCGGGAAGTGCCACCAGTGGAAACGCCCACCAACACCTGCCATTCATGCTCACCATGGCTGCAGGTTGGCACGCCTCCAATCATCCCTTTTTACAACTACTCTGTCTGGAAAGTTCTGATGAGGTGCTAAGTGTCTAATAAAGGGTGAGATAAAACTCATTAAATAAGGACATGACTCCATCCACACTCCAGCAGTCTCTTCATCATTTGCCAAGGAATGTCCCGACTCCTAACTGGCAGCACACATGGTCATTAGACCCGTCTGAATTTCAGTTAGTTTAAAGCAATTAAAACATCATCTGACTGGTCACTGCTAAGGTGTTTCTCTTCAGCTCCCACTTTGCATGCGCTATTGGAGGAATTACATTTGTTACTACATAGTTATTTCAGGCCTTCAGGCTTTGGCACATGCACACATACCCACAGAAATTAGCTTAACTATGGTTACCAGATGATATATATTTCATCTCGGCTCAAGAAGCTGTCACAATGATGTGCTTCAATCTCTTGAATCTACTAAAACCTTCACCTGAACACCAGTTTATATTAGAGTAGACGAGTTCAACAATACTCAGCTCTGAGCTATGTTGGACGAGCAGAGCTGCATAAGATGGACTGGCTTCATGTTGGCTTCATCAGGCAGTGTGGTGCGTTGCCTTCCATGGTAGCAAAAACAAGGAGATGTTGTTACTTGTTTCTCTAATACTGATCACCAAACACTTGCTTCTTCAGACTCTACACTTGTTTTTAAAGTGCGTGCGTGCGTGCGTGCGTGCGTGCGTGCGTGCGTGCGTGCGTGCGTGCGTGCGTGCGTGCGTGCGTGCGTGCGTGCGTGCGTGCGTGTTCTACGAATTCATTTAGAACTTCTTCTACTTTGACAAATAAGCCTCAGTGCCTGTTGGGGTGTGTGCAGGGAGAATACAATTACAGAATGAAGGCATGGACAATCATTCTAAACTCAGGATTGCAACAAACACTAGCGGAAAGCATCAGTTACTATTCTGTTAGCATGAATCATGTAAAAGTCCAGATCCATTATCTATTCTGTTTTTTATTTACGTTTGAAATATTGTAGCTTTGCATTTGGAAAACCCCGAAGTGACAAAGAATGGCCATGTTACACCTTGATTCAAATCAAATCCAGCTCTAACAGACTGTCAGGGCAGGTTGCACTTTTATGGCAGATGCTGAATCATTGAATGAATCTGGCAGGCGGTAGGTAAGGAGCATCTGAGGGAAAGGAAAACAAGGAGAAAGTTTCTATGGGGGCAGCGTGCAGGGAAAAGGGGAAGCAACAACAGCGATGTTCTGGAAAGCCCCCATGATGCAAACTATACAGCATCAACCACACACGTGCACAAGCATGTTGTGGGTGTGCATACACCAACACGCAGGAACTTTATGTTCAACATCTTCTCATCCCTCCCCCTCAAACAACAACACTCATTATATAGAGACGTTTTCTTACTCCCCTCATATCTTACTTTCACATAAAGTCGCTCCCTTTCATATATCATGGTTGAAGACGGGATTGATCATCCAGGGTACCATGTGTATTGATACAAGACGCTGAGAGGCCGTCACAACACGTCAGTATTTAAAGAGCTGGGATGAAAACAGGCTCGTATGTTCCTGTACGCACATGCTTGCACAAACACACATTTTATTTATTTAGAGTCATAAAACCGCAAAATGTCCAAAAAAGCTATGCAAGAATGAAATAAAACAACAGCGACAAAGTTTTCATCATGCAGTATCCAATCACACAAAGTAAACAACGGAAACCGACTTCCCAGCAGCCTCATGTTACATACTTTCATTGTAACATGCAACCTACAGTCTCATCAAAGGGTGGAAGAATGACTGAAGATTTGTCCGTACCGCTTACACACATGCAGTAACAGAAACTCAAGGAAATATAAAGGGAGAAAGAGTTTTACATGAACTGGATATTCCTGCACACTGGCAGCCCAACGGAGCCACCAGCAGGGTCTTCTGCGGTCTGCAAATTGTTTATGGTGTTACAGCAAGAGGAGGTAGCATAGCAACATTGTTTAAAAACAGTGAGAAAAGAAAGGAACAAAAATAAACAGTATTCCTTGTGGTTTGCTCTTTTTCTGTGATAATCTGCCCATTGCAGTTAATTTTATTTCAACCATTTAAAAAGCCTCAAGACTGCGCCCGTTGGTGCTGAGAGGAGAAAATAAATAATCAAATGAGGAGCTTTCGCAAAATACTGGAGATTTAGAATCACTCTTTATGAACATTGCAGTCTTGCTCTCTGCATCGCAATATAAAAAATATTGTTGCTGCTCCGGGCAGCTGTAAAGATGGATGGAAGTCAGTGTTGGTCCTGGCCGGTGCCAAGCCAGAAAGCTGTAACAACAAGAACATGCACTAACTCAAATCTGTGAGGTTTATTTGGTTGGATTTCCACACTGTCAGATACTGGCGAGGCTGTTTTTGGCCATACAGCACAGCAGAGGGGAAAATAAAGGTAGAAAGTATTTCATCCACGCACTCTTTATGAACCGATTCATCATATTAGAAAAGCTAAATGGAAAGAAATAAGATGAAATTTAAACTTTTTGCTCCAGGAGGGTTCTATATGTCATGAAAGGTACTGATTATGTGGATATTACAAGATTTATTTTTGTTTTATCGTTGGAGAAACTACTGTCTACTTCGAGAATGAGGATTTCGGCTCACACACAAAACAATGGAAGATGGAAAAGGAAAAAGGAGATTTACAGATAAAGATACACTTAGGCACAGAGAAACAGTGCCACAAACAGTCATGCAGGTGAGCTGGGCTCCGCCAGTCTTCAGCAGGCTCACCTGTGCAGAGAGGACAGGTGTGAGTGTGTCAGCAGCCAGGAGGCAGCTCACAGATTCTCCCTGCAGGGATACGGGTGATCGTCTCCACAAGGTCTGGGGGGGGGGACATTTGTCATGCGTGTATCCTGGCCACAACGGACGCACACCCTCATGAACAACACATTCCACTCAGCTGCAAAATGTCATGAGAACAGAAGGTGTGATGGACAACAAATGTACTTATTATACAGTATACTGTACGTATATACACAAACACACACAGCCCCGACACTTCAATCAGACCCTCCCGAGAGGCGCTGAGGTGAATCGCTGAAATCCAAACCCTGCACAGACCAGCACTTCTCACCGCTGAGAGGCAGAGCAGCTCATCCTGAAAGATGTCATTGCTGTGGGAGTGAGACCATGCCAAGCGGGCTGCAGGTGCAAAGAGATAAACCTAAATTTGGGACTTCTGCTGGTATTTTTGCACATCAAGATGGGCGATAAAGTCTTCTAAAGTGGAAGGGTGTTTCTAGAAAGAGGTACTTGCTTATGAAGTTCAGGAAAGTGATTCTTAAAGCAGCTGCAAATTTTTCACATAAAGCGAATAGTGTTATTTCCCTTCTGTGGTGTTCTTCCTGTGTGCACAGTATTTCTTTTGGCAGCTGCGATTTCCTCCCACATTGCAAATACATGCAAGTCTAGCGAGACTGGAGAGTTAATTATGCTCACAAGTGTGAATATCCGTGTGAGGGTGTGTTTGCCCTGTGCAGACTGGTGACCTGTCCAGGTTGTTATGAATGCATTAAAATTGGTCTCATAATGTCTGTATCCTCACTTGTGTCTCATATTAGGCCCAGTTGGAGGTATGATCGGTTTATAATACTTGGACGAGTCGAGGAGGAAATGTGTCAGAGCCACCGAGTTTGCCATCTTGGCTGTGCGTGTTTGTATTTGAAATGTGCGTGTACCCACTTGGCAGTTAAGAGTCATTAAAATAGGGCGTGAGGGAGCCATCCAGCGGTTTCTTGTCATTAATGAAGAACAGCACTGACAACCGCAAGAACCCACATATACACATGAAGACTATAAACACAAAATTAAATTCAGATACACACGTCCAAATGCAGCCGTCGGCTGTTTGTCTTTAGCTCTTTGCTCCTTTCTGCCCTTTTCTACAAACACTTTTTTATCTTCTTTCCGGTCGTATTAAGTGTGATGAACCCATAAAGATACATAAATACATGCAACACACGCGGGCCAGTGTGCAATTTTTGCAAAAACAACAACGTTTTTTTTTGAAAGAAGGACTTAAGGGTTGCACGCTAGAAGAATAACACGAAAACAAGGAGAAGCATGAACCACAAAATAGGAAGTGGCTGGTTTATTTAAAGCAAAGCCTCGATGATTGTAGTGGTTTTCTTGTAACTCTGATTTCTGATACAAAAAAAACCCTTGCATGATGATATAACAGTCATAACTGGTCCCTTGGTTTTGAATAGGTGAAAGAAGGATGAGGAAGTTTTGTGACAAGCCGTTCAGTAACCCCGTTTACTTCCCGGGCCAACAACCCTCACCACTTCCAGGCGAGTATCTTAAGGAGGATGTTTTGTGTTCAGAGCTGCTCTGCACTTTCTCAACCACAGCTCTATCACTTCAAAAGCTTAGTCCCTCCACTGTTTGTTTACAAGCCGAGCTACACAGCATTGATTATATGGCAAACAGTCCGTAGGCTGGAATACAGAACATACAGCACAGATGGGGAAGCTGGCTATCACTTGTGAAGCTATCTCTGCTCAAGTCTGTCATCTAGTGGCACTGGATTCAAGAGTTCATAAAGATGCACTGAGGTAACTTCATCATCATTTGTAGATAAAACTGGAAAACAGTATCAACCCCAAGTTCTTCTTCTCCCGGCTCTGCCCTGGCCGTGCTTTTACGACTCCTTTTCTTCTTTCCTCTGAGCATGGTTTGAGTTTCACACAGGTGTGAGAGACGGGACTCTTACGGTGATTTGTTGCTTTATAATAGCTCTTCCTCAGAGGAGCTTCTCCTCCCAGACATTGAGATAACAGCTCTCACCTTACCTCTATCAACAACCTGCTGGGGTTGATGAGGGCACTGGGGTGACCTGAGGGCGGGGGAGGCAAGACGAGAAGGGGTGGATGAGTTGCAGGTGTCCAAACTCCCCTCGCTACACGCAGGTGCACTGCACCTGTGTCACATATGTTCAGCTGCTCGCTTGTGTGCATGAAGCGTGGACACTCCTGAATCCCAGCTGTGTGTTGACGTTTCTCTCTCTCTCGTCTTCGCACACGTACCACTTAAAACACACACAGATGGGACAAATGCAGTCCGACTGTGACACACATGCTTCTATATAAATGCCTTCATATGTCCCACACACTTCTATGAAAAGACATCAATGTGCTACAGGTCAGTAGGTGTCTTATCACTTGCTATGCATCAGTGGCTCGCAGATGTGCGGAGCATCTGTCCACCAGTCTAACCAGAATAAGGACTTCATGATGGATACACCCTTCCATCTGACTGCAGGAATCCTCTTTAAATGTTTGAGGCAGATGTTTTCTTGCTTTCCTCTTCTGATTGTTAAAGGAGCAGTTTGCCAGTTTGCTGTGTTGCTGAGGTATCTGCATTCACGCCAGGAGAGGCCGGAGCAGCAAGGAGACCAGTCCTTCATTCATTCATTTGAGCCGGTGTCTCTCAGCAGACAGCAACAGCCTGACTGATTGCGGTGCATCTTGGATGCTGTGAAAATCAGTTCCTGTCTGGTCAACTTTATTGGGATGAGCGATGACACGGTTTGGCGCAGTCATTCAGAATCTCGAGGCTCTCCGTTCTACTGAATCTTACTAAACACAACATTTTGGTTCCTTACCAAGCAATAGTTCCAAAGCACAATGCTAGAGGGATTAATAATTGCTTTCATAGGTTTTGCTTTACATGTGGCCTGTCTTAGTTCAGGGATAATACATCAAAGCACAGTCTGAAGTTGTTTGTGTTCAGGTGAAGTTGTGACGGGCTCCATACATTCTGTACATTCCTGTGGGAATTGCACAACGTAGCACCACAGCAATGAAAACATGAGAATCAGTAACTGACATCAACATGACTTATTAATAACATTATTAAATGTGCTAGAACAAACATATTATATATTATATATTTACATGTGACTTTTATGGTTGACGCTGTACAACGGGAGCTGTACATTAGCCGACCTTAACCTGCCGAACGTCACATTCTCCAGAAAGTCATCGGCACAAATATCGGGGTCGACAGATTTGTTTGTTTTGTGGTGCCTTTAAATGAAGATCGAGCATCCCATACAAACTTATTTGATCCAGATCTGAATGTCCACTTATTTAACATTTTCTTGCTGCTTCCTGTGTGAACATACATTTAGATTGAGAACTCTCATGTGTGTGCGTTCAACATGAAGCTCGGATCGAATGTAGCATAATTATTTTACAAATAGCTCTTAAATTCTGCGTTATATCTCGTTAGGTCTGCACGTAAGTCTAAAAAAGAAAAGAAAAAAAGGGTCAGGGGGTTCTATGGCAGCCTAATTCTCGCCGGGTGGCTGCATCACAACAGGATGTTACTCTGCAAAGCCAAGAAATATCCCAGCATATGATCCACTGTTAAACAAAGAAATTATGTTTTATACTGCGGTACAAAGTAAACAAACAAGATATGTCTTGTTAAATGATGAGCTCTGTGCAGACCCAAGCTAGCAGTCTTTATACTAAGCTAAGGTAACACATTTCTGGCTGTTGCTTCTTCATATTAATAGTAGAGTCATGAGAGTGGTTCTCCGCTGGCCCTTCTCTAATCACTACGGCCTTTAATGGCGCCAATAAGGATTCATGTGCGTGGGTCCTTGTGATTCAATCTGAAAACAAGGAGATTTATACAGAATGCAGAATGATCCTCTCTTCTTTTTCATAGAGAAGAGATTTCACTTTAAGCTTGAAATTAGGTTAGAATATGTGTGTGTATCCTCGTCCTCTCAGAGTAACAGCTGACTCAGCAGCAGGAAGGTCACTTTCAGACAGATGGGAGTTTAATCAGGAGTCAATGTTCCAAAACAGCGGCCCTGTCATCCTAAAGGGAGTTCCCCTTTGAGAAAAAGAGAGGGTTGTAATGACTGAGGGGAGAGAGGAGGAGAGGGTAAAGGTGAAGCTGGAGAGGAGGTGAAGAGGAGGCTGAGGGAACCAGTGGAGGTGAGGCTGAGAGCATTGGAGCCTTTAATTGTGTGATTATGAAAGAGAAACCTAACCGTTGGTCGAGATATGACATTAGCAAGGCGCAAATCGTTGTATTGTCACTGAATTGCAACAAGAAACTCTGCTGCAGTTACAATCCAGCATGAGTCAAACCTCACAAGTAACACGTGTAAACATACGCACACACAGAATTTCCTCGACGTCTGGACAGCATTACGTGGTGTAGAGAGGAACCCCCTTTACCCTCCCCCTCCTAATTATCGTCAGCACTACTGGAGACCATTGGGTTTCAGATGTTTCCTTGCAGAATTGTGGCAGGACATACACACACATACAGACACACAGACACACATACGGAACACCTCAAAGAGAAATAGACAGCAGCTGTATTAAAAATACCAACTCATCGAGGTTTCTTCTGCTGTGGCGAACATGGGACACATTTCCATGTGACGACCAGAGAGATGCTGCGGCTGAAACTACAGAAGTGATAAGTAAAGAAGTGCAAAGTCTCCATGTGTCTTGTGGAATCATTCGGTTTTCCTTGATGGTGATGGGCAACAAAAGGGCACTGTGGGAACTGTAAACAACACGCACCACAAATGATGGCGAGCCGGGTATCATGTGGCGAATGGGAAAGTGTGGGGAGAGGCAGGGGGCCCAAGTGATAAACAGAGCAACGAGGGTGACGTTCATACAGGCCGGCTTTGTCGCTCTCAGGAAATGAATTATGGGCCGTGCTGCATGTAAACTGTGGCTGGGAAACAACAAAGGCTGCTGACTAACTGTAGTGGTGAGTGGCAAGGTGGGGACGCCCTGTCATTTGGGCCCTTGGCAGCACAGAGCTCTCTCCTGTAAACAGGCTCCCAGTGGCTCAATGGAAATGTAGTTTTACAATTCAGATAATTTGAAGTCTCCCTCCCTAAAAATACTATTTAGCAAATACGATCAATTAGTATAAAGGTTCCGCCAAGTCAGATGACAATCTCCACATGTGACATCATCGTCTACTTCAAAAGAAGGAGAGGGAACTTAAACAAGCACTACACTCAACATGCAGGCAAATTTCTGACTTGAGACAGTTTTAATATTCAACACTCAGGTAAGGAAACTTCTCATACATTTATTTGCAAAACAATAACAACAGGATTAAAAATCAACACTTAAAATAGTGTCAAAGATCTAAAAAAAAAATGTCAGGGAAGTCAGTTCCTTTTGAGGCTGCTGACAACGGAGTCCAGATTTACTCTGTCTATATCATTGAAGCTTTCAAGACATTTCACTTTGTTCATTTACTCTCCGTTGACGTCAGGTTTGTTGTCCTCCTTGCCAAACCGCTTGTTTAGTCCACTGAAATACTTTTCTCTGAAGGCGTTGTGTCCCTGGTAGGGGCTGAAGCGAGGGTCCGATAGATGAGCCAGGCTGTCTAATTCCTGTGGAGACACAAGGTTTGAGGTTAGTGTACCAGATATGCTAAACATGCTTCCTGGTTTCCCCAATTAGTTTATACAGAAAGGAACAATGGCTATCATATTACCCAGTTGATTGCCTTGCTGTTGTCCTCACTGTTTTCTCATTGTCTCTGAACAAGAAGCTTTCCTTTATTTCTTTGCTTAAAAGCATGATATTCACAACAAGGTAATTTTGTGAGTCCTTTTTCAGAACCAGAGGTTTCATTGAGATTAAGAATCTTGTTGCAAGAGCGACCTGACTAATTGAAGTAGCAGAACATGGTTACAGTTTGGCGTCCAGGCTCCGACCTCATCACTCCCTGCATGTGTTGACATCGAGATCTTGGGGAGTGATGAGTGAATATCTTAGACGACCCTATCAGAGCCCACAGGTGGATGCAGGGGTGGAGGCGGGGCTGAGGGAGCAGCAAGTCATGCTGATACAGTTCAGCAGCAATGTTGACAGGCAGAGGGAGAGATGGGAAATCCCTTTAGTTTAAATACACCGCCAAATTGGGAGGCTGTGATTGGTGGATGACGTGGACAGTTGGGCGTGTCACGTCTGATCAGCTGCGCAGCTCCAGTTCACTGACAGAACCAGCTCGCAGGCGTAGCCCCATAAATAATGGGCTTATAGATAAATGTGAGCTAATCAAGGACATCAAGACAATTAGCCTTGATGTGCAAGGTACATTGATGTGTGACAACATTACTGACAATCACACTAAAAACAGCTGCCAGGTGACCTCCACATTGTCAACAAGTGAGATTTTTCCCGCTCAAAGTCCCGCACATTAAGGGTGGATTTGTAACAATACTTGTGATTTGGTCGAGTGGAGGCACCAATGATGTGAGTAAGATTCAGATTGGTTGTCAAAGTAAGAGTTACAATGACTCTAGGACCTCTCTGATAAGTAAAACAAAGTTTGAAAACATTCTCCATGTTGGCATGTAAGAACAGGACTCTGCTCTTGTATATGAACTGTTACGAAACCCCACGGATAAACAGTTTGTCTTGGCTGTAAGGTAGTCAGCAGTCAACGGAGGGATGAGGGGCGGAAGAGAGATGCTGGGAAGAGGAATAATGAAGTGAGCTGAGTTGAAAGTGATGACTCCAATGCCGGGCCTGTAATTTGTCAGCGACACCTCTCTTTTGCTCGCTTGATGCTGCCAAGCAACCTGGAAACAGTTTCCATGACCACTCTGAGGGAAAACTCGAGTTAACCAGACTGACATCCTGAACACGACTTTACAATTATTAACAAGACTGAGGAGGAAAATCTACAAAAGAATTGAAAATAGTTGAAATAAAACCCTCAACCTTTGCCAACAACCATGCCAGATGAAGGGATTTGTGCATTTAGTACTAAATTAGGCAAATAAGTAGTTTATGGTCAGCAGACACATTACTCAGAACCCCATAAATTAGTTTTTGTACCAGTTTAACCGGAAACGTTTACACTAGTCAGGCTGGCCCATTTATCCTCAAAACACTGCAACAACGCACATATATCACATGCAAACAAGCATTCAAATGGACACATGCCGAGCCGTGAACCCTGGTGAACGTGTGAAGATGGAGCAGATAGACAGCTACTGAAAGAGGAGAAACTATGACCTGAGATACATACAAGTCAGATAAGATCAAACAGCTGTGTGTTTGTGTGCGCGTCTCATGCAGGGTCCATTATGGCAGCAATTTGGGGTTTTGAAGTGGAATGGATGTCGGATCCAGAGATGGATTGTTTTTCATATGATGTGTGATTAAGCCATTTAAGGTTCCAGTATAAAAGAAATGAGCCAATCACAGCCAGATGGTGAGGATTTACCCCAGACAGGCAGAGAGACACCATCATTTCCTCTGGGGCGACACGCATATGCATACATGTATATGACACATACTACTGCGGTCACATACGCATATAGGAACTGCCAAAAAGACAGAAAATAACAGGCGGGCACACACATGCTCTCATTTTCCATAAACTGCTCATGCTTACAAATACAAAAACCTAATTCTGTAGTAGGTTGTTACTGTTCAGACCTGTTCACATCACTTAGAACCATAAAACCACAATACATTACTTCAAAGATTTTAGTTAGGAAACCAATCTTAAAGTTAACAGTCATACACACAAGATACACAACACGGCCATTCTGTGATAATCAATCTGTTGGACTTGTTTTCAAGAGGGAGCGTTGTGACACTTTACAGTATTGACATTTTGTCGCACCCTTGTACCAATTGCCTCAAGGTATAATCTCACACACCTCTGGCTCCTTGATCTTCTCCATGGTGATCAGGCGTCGTGATGTGTGGCTGGACAATGTCTGTTCACAGTTGCTGACGAGCCGCAGACACGGATGAAGGGGAACCATCTCCTCGCAGTACCTGGGCAGGACACAGATCAGAGTCAGTCCCCAAAATGGATTTGATTCACAAATAATCAATACAGAGAATATGTGGTGCAGAAAACTAAAACTACATTGGTTAATTTGAATTTGAATAGATTTTTATGTGTATAGGAAAATTTGAGAAAGGGCATGAAAACTAACGTGTCTTTTTCCCCATGCTTCATATATGCACTGTGTTTAGGAAGGGCAGAAAAAAATGAAATATTGCTTTGGAATCCCGCTAATTTCATGTGACTGGTTTATAAAAAAAAACTAGTCGAAAGTGAAAAATAGCTCATTTTAATCTGTCAATGACACAAGTATCATCTTACTCCTGAAAATACAACCTCTTCATTTCTTCACTTGTTTATGTTGTAATTAGGTCACTTTATGACTGTGATGACTGATATTCAATAATCTGTCTTGATACTTTTTCTCCATCTCCTCTGTGAGGGTAGAAAGTTTACGGGCTCTGACCCGGTCTAGACGCCATCGTTTGCTGACAGAACTTTGTGTCACCTGTCATCACTCTCTCGCTCTCTCTCTCTCTAGCTCGCTCTCACACACACACACACTCAATTCTCATGGGGCAGACGGAAACATACGATCCCCACTGTTTCTATCACAGCCATGGCTGCAGATACACACATGTGGGGGTGACAGAAACCCGATATCCCCCCTGTAGAGCCCCAGATTAGGCCCAGGAGACAGGCTACGTTTGGGCTTACACACACAGACACATACAAAAACACACACAGGTCAGCCTGCACACCGCAGAGACAGATAGTTCACATATCTGACTTGCCTGGCGTTAGACGTTTATTTTGGCAGGGCGCTCTGACAGGCACAGAGTCAAGCAACGGTAGATGAGTAGCAAAGACAAATGTGTGAACATGATGACACACATGTATGCATGTGCTCATATATGAGGCCACACACATGCAAGCATATGTGCCGATGCACATAGACACACACACGAACACACACACACGGACACATACACACACACACATAAACAATGCAAGATTATCTCATCTCCTTCCGGCCTTGTAATCAGTGACCAGAAGGAGTTTCAGCCCTGTGGGGTTTTCTTCCCCAAACGTCAGTTGCTGCCGCTGTTTGATGTGGCTTCATACTTTTACAGTCAAACACCTGCACTTCCAGACAGCACTTCAATTTCTGCTAAGCGTTAAACAATGTGCAACTTTGTTTCAGAAGATCTGTCTTACAGAGCCAACATATAAAAGGAGCCCACATTTGTCAGTTGTGGTTTACTGTGACCCAACTGAATGGGCGATGAAACCTCAGCACACCTGCAGATATTCTGTGTACAGTATAAACACTGTTATTCACACAGGTGGCTACACCAACAGGACAGTGTTTTATAGCAGCAGGAAAGGAATAGTGCTGAGGAGAAATGCTGCAAGGGAGAAAAACCCAAATGGGAAAGTGTGGTGGAAAGTCTTGTTTTCCATCCAACTGCACTCGCAATGAAAAAGCCACTAAAACACAAGATAATTTTATACAGCATGTAGCAAGCCACTAAACTAGACATTAATTTACTGCTCTCTTTATTCAACAAAGCCAAAATGTATCATATGCGGTTATTTTTATTTTACATAATAAGTTGTTTTCACAACAAGCCTGTATTGCACAACTCTGTTTTTTGGTCTAAGCCTGCCCCCTGGTGGTAGATTGCATTTATTGTCCACTAGAGGAAATCTGTTATGCCGACAGGATTAAGATATGGAAAGAAAACAAAAGTGCAACATCCACAAGAACAGAAGAATATAAATCTGCAGCTACCACGGAATGTTTTTAAGTAACAAGTCAAAAATAGTGATTGGACAGAGGCCCAGTTTGACTGTACAACAGATAGTAGAACTTTTCTTTAATAAGCCTGGACAAATACTCTGAGAGCCTGAATTTTATCTTGAATTACGCGGTTTAAACAGTCAGACAGACTGGGTTCATCAATCTGAGGCGCTCCATCTTTTAATTTGAGTACAACTGTCTGTATACTTACTCTGGCCTATAAACAGGCAGCCAGTATACTATCCGTCCACCCAGGACCAGGTGATAGGCAGAGAAGTTTAGCAGGTCGGTGAAGATGTCACTAAGGTGGTAGGACTGAGAGACGGGGACGTGCGACTCCGCATAGCTGAACAGAAGAAGAAAAAACACATTAAACATCAACTGACTTTCTTATAATGATCTTAAGTCATTCACTGTGTAAAGTTGAAAATATATTTGTTTGTATATTTTCTTGTGAACTTACATGCCATCAGCAGGTTTACTATTGTCTCTGTGGGAGCCTGTTCTCCTTGTGGACTCACGGATACCATAAGGAGCTGACAACAAAAAGACCACGCAGGAATCACAAACAAACAAACAAACCTTCAGCGGGTGTTTTCCCCTGGCCTTGTTAAAAAAATGAAATATCAGGCAGTATTCATTATGTCTTTGTTGAACAAGACAAAAAGAATGTGTAAAAGCCGAATGAACTATAGTTGTCAACTGTATTGTATCTTAAAGAA